>JAQZBX010078037.1:0-14167 GCA_029593785.1 Cabassous unicinctus
TCTCTGACATTGTTGTTGGCTGAATCATTTTACTTTCATCATATTGAAACCTCATATTGGTAATGAAATCTCTGAAACTAAAAAAGCAAGAAAATTCTTTGTTAAATTCTGGATTGTCTAAGGTAAAAGGAAACAATTAGATGATTATAAAGAAGTTAATATGGTGTGAAAATTACACATCTAAGGAACTTGTTGAAATCAAATATTAATTAAGTAAGGCTGTCACGGCAGACGAAACTTAGATGATGAGAAACCCAAGCGGCACTCGGAGAGGTGGAAGAATAAAGTTTTATTACATGCGGGCTCAAAGGAGAATCCCGTCCCAAAAGTCTGAGCCTCAAGCTTTGGCTTTTATTGGTTTATATAGGAACTTGCATGCTTTTTGTTCATTGGCTAGTGAGTTGCTGGGCAGCTGGGCAAATTGCTGAAGCAAGCAAGCAGGCAAGCGGGGTTTACAGAAGCAGAAGTGTGATTTTAGCTTATCTTCCTGAAGCAGAGGGCTCTAGTTGAAGGGGAGGAGAGGAGCAGAGGAGTTATTGTCTTTCCTAAAGCTGTGGGTCTCTGCTGAGGGGGAGGAGCATGGTTTATAGCAGAGCGGGAAGGGGACTATTCTGTGGGTTTCTGCTGATGTGGGGAGGAGTAAGACTGCAGCAATTTTTTCATGAAGGCAAAGTGTGTATTTTTTAATATTGAGTTTAATTGGCTAAATAAATGCATAGAAATGGATTGTGATAAAAAAATATGCATATGCACACACAGATCTCCACTGCCCAGGCATGTAAATTTGTGCTGTGTTTAAAACATGTTTCTGATCTTAGTACCATGTTTTATATTTCCTAGATAATCAGTCTATGAGCCCTGTTTGTCAAGAAGGGTGTCACACAGCAGGGGGAGAGATTATACACTAGAAGGACTTTTATGATTCCTCTAGTTTATCAGCTATCAGCCATTATGTTTAAAAGGAAGGTGAAAACTCTTCTTTAGCAATATTTTTAAAAGACAGTTTAATAACCAATTGACTAATAAATTTTAATCATAATACTTCCTTGATATTAATGCATTATATAAATTATTCTCTGAATTAACTTAAAATCTAACATCTAAGTAATTTTGCCTAATGAACTGATTTTCTTTTTCTCTTTTTAATGAAAACCTGAAATAATTATTTGCTACAAAGAGAATCTTCATATATAGTAAATTTGTCTTTGACCATTTGTAATATGTAAGTCACAGAAAAAACAAAAAGTTAATTCCTGGTTAATTTCCAATGTAAGGCTAATCCTAGCCATGGGCTCCAAGCTTTGGATCCTCCTTAAATGGTTGGCTTCTTGTGACTATGAAAAGAGCTGACTTCAACATACATAATTCATGAATTCACTTGCTTTTATTCACACCCAGTAATCCCGCAAAGCAGGTGGAGATTATACTGCATGAGGATTTTTCTAATTCTAGAGCATATTAGCTATTGATCCATTCTCTTAATAAAGAAGGCTATGAAAAATTTTCCTCAGCAATATATTATTTTAAAACTATCTGGGAGCAGATGTGGCTGAAGCGTTTGCACTCCTACCTCCCGCATGGTGTAGGTCCAGAGATCAGTTCTTTGTGCCTCCTGAGAAAAAAAAACAATAAGCCAAACAAACAAAAAAACCTACTCAGGAAAGTTGATGTGGCTCAGGGATTGAGTGCTGGCTTCCCAAACATAAGGTCCTGGGATCAAACCCTGGCTCCAGTACTGAAAACAAAAAAAAAAAAGAAAAAGAATCACTTTTATTTTTCTAAATATAAGGGCAAAGTCTGGGATTTAATTATATTTGCATCATTATGAGGGGTTTGTTAACATATATTCCTTCCCACATGAACAAATCCTGCATTTATATGCCAATACCAAAAATTTGGCTTGGGAAACATAAACATTCAAGGGCAAAATTTAGGGAAATCTGTTGTCATTTCTTCACAATACACATTGGTCATGTAGCCTCAGTATATCCCATGTATGTGTTTTTAATGGGAAGTTTTTGACATTTCTCATAAGCCTTGTTTAGAAAAAATAAGTCTATTTTCAAAGTGTGGTTAGAAAATTAAGTAAGTACTTAATTTAAAATGTAATATTTACTTTTTCAAAATATTAATGTCTTTAAAAACTTCCTTTAATTTTTCATATACAGTATTATTTTTCAATGTATTATTATATGATTTTGAATACTTTATAGAATCTTGAACATTTGAGAACTTAACAGTAAACACTGCAGATATTTTATAAGCTAGTTTTTTCTTTATTCACTCATTTTAACAGAATTTGTTTCATTGAATAATGTTATCTAAGCATTATATGCTTAGTATCATAATTTCTTTCAAAAATTTCGTTATTTACAGAGCATCACTGGAAAGAGTTTGTTTTATCTTATGTAGGACACATAGATGCTGCTGTTTAATGAAAGGAAAGAATAGAAATAGTAATAGTGATTTTAAGGAAAGAATAATAACATCTTCCAATTAATCTCAGCAATTCTTATTTAAATCTCTCTAGGGAAACATTAAAATGTAGCAGAAAATAATAATTACATTTGTTTGAAGAAATAATTATTTATACTTTGCATTATTTATGCTACACATTTTATCTGAGCCAAAAATCATTAAAAATTACTATCAGGTAAAAGAAATGAAGTGTGAGAATTAGTGTAGGGGAACCATAGATTTATTTTGGCTTTTTATTTTCTAAACATATTTTCTGTTTAGATTTTTTGGCCTGCACATGTGATGTTTTTAAAAAGGGAATGTATTAGTTTATAAAGTATCTGAAAAAATTCTACATACTAATCAATTTGCCTACATTCATTGAAATTAATTAATATTGTAAATAATAATAAACTTTGTGATGACTGGCTGTCTGGTCTGCTTAAATGTAATTAGAACGGAAAACAAAGATAAATGAAAACAATATGACCTAGCATATACAAGTTTTAAATGAAATGTACTCAAATACTGAAATTTTAATGGGAAATGAATTTGAATATATACAAAAATATAGGTCTGTATCTTGTTGGGTTCATATTCAGACACTCCCAACTAAATTTCATGTCTATTATATAGCCTTAATTTAATTTGCATTGTTTATGTTTTGAGAATATAACGTTACTCTTCATTTTTAAATGACTATGATTTTTGAAATTGTAGAATTATTGGCATATTTCTTCTTTCCAATGGAAAAACATTGTCAAACAAGGTAACACAGATTCATTCGTATTTCACTGAAAAATTACATATCAGTCTTTCACTATGTGCCTGCTATTTCCCACCATCATTAAAGTTTACATTCAAGAATAATACACATTTTCTCTCTTAATGGAACTTACTGTTTAGACAGTGCATAGAACTATAATCAATGAGATAACAAGGCAAAAATTAAAAATGCCTAAGCAGATGTGGAGGGTGGACCATCAACTTTCACTGAAATGTGAAAACACAAAGGCTCCTGAAGGATCAACAAGCGTTTCACCTTTTTGTTAAAGACCTGCGGTGAATATTCTATAAATATCATAAATGATGGGATATTTTTATCAGTATTTCTAATAATTTGAGATCTGTAATGAAAATAGAGCTAATACAATTCATCCTCAACCAGGGGCAAACTATTTTCCATGTGTTGATTTACACTAAGCTCCTAGATTTTTTACCCTAACCTTTGTATGTTTGCTTCATTTGCTCCAGAAGGACCTGTGTGGAGAGGAGAGATGGACATCTACAATCTCACCACCGTGAAGGTGTTTTTCCTCTTAGGGCTCTCTGATCTCGCCAAGGTGCGCTATTCTCTCTTTCTATTTTTGGTTGTCATCTATGATGTCACCTTGTTGGGAAACTGCACCATTCATTCTCCTGGCCATTGGGACTGAGAGAAAGCTCCACACACCCATATATTATTTCTTGGCAAATCTGTCCCTCTTAGACATATTCTGCCCATCAGCTATTATCCCCAAAATTCTTGAGACTTTCTTGACTGACAAGCAAAACATTTCTTTTGTTGGGTGTGCTTTGCGGCTTTATTTCCTGGTGGCCCTGGCAGCGACTGAGATCTTCCTTTTGGCTGTCATGTCTTATGACCAGTATGTGGCCATATGTTTCCCTCTTCATTACACCCTCATCATGACCAAGGTATCGCTGTGCACAGCTGACAGCTGGAACCTGGGCAGCAGTGTTTCTAAACTCCCTCCTGCATACGGTGTTCACCTTCCGCCTGTGTTTCTGTAAGTCCCATCAGGTTAACCAGTATTATTGTGACATCCCGCCAGTGGTGGCGCTCTCCTGTTCTTCAACGTATGTGGCAGAGATGCTTGTATTAGTGGTGGGAGGGATCTTATTGATCAGTACCTTTCTGATCACCCTTATTTCTTATATCTACATCATATCCACAATCCTAAAGATCCAGTCAGCCTGAGGGAAGCTCAAAGCCTTCTCCACATGTGCTTCTCACCTCATTGTGGTCTTGTCAGTTTTACTGCACAATACTATTAATTATATGCGTCCCTCCTCCAGTCAACACTCCCCAGACAGAAACAGACTCATCGCAATGCTGTATGTGATTATCACCCCAATGATAAACCCCATAATCTATTGCTTGAGAAACACAGAGGTTAAAGGAGCTCTCAAAAAGTTTATTTTACAACAAACATAATAGTGACAAAGAACTTACTTATCACTCCACTTAGATTGAATTCATAGGGAGAATTGGAAGAATTTATAGAAAGAATGTCTACAACTCGATATCTATCTGTATAATACACACATGCACATATATATATAATACACATATGCACACAGGCACATACATATACTTATTGTTATGTCCATGCATTTATTAAATCTATCTCTGTCCATTGGGAAAATAAAAAAAATCATCCAAATATAGCATTTCTGAGAGTAAAACAGAACTGTTAATAACAGTGGTATAAGTGGTATAAACAGACCTGTCTTAAGTACATATAGTATCTGTGGTCACGTTACCTATGTCCGTATTGGTAGCCATCAGCAAACCTATATCTATGTCTATATCTATGTCCATGTCTATGTCCATGTCCATACCCATACCCATATCCATACATCTATATCATCTTTATTTTTACATTTTTACATCTGTATCTGTTTTTATTTATATGTGTATATCTATATAAAACCATCTGTAGATATTCCTGTTACTTTCTTTACCTTAATTGCTTCCCTTCTTATTCTCATATGCCTTGTTAACGTTGTCATTTCACTTTTCTCCTTTCTTCAACTTTGATTTCCATTTACTCTACGTTTCACCAGGTTGCCCCTTTTCTTGAAACCATAGGCAATTTCATTTCCACCTGTACTTTTAATTAGATCATTTGTATATCTGTATCTCTGACCTTAGTTATCTAATTTTAGAATATTATTATTTTAATGTCAGCATGTTCAGCACAGAAATTATCCTCTAACACATGTAAACATGCACAAAACCTCTTATAAATTACTGTATATATATATTTTAACAATATCAGTGTTTCCTAGCTACCTCGTTCAAAATTGCCAAAATCAGGCCCTTCTTTTTCATGAAGCTTACCACTTGGATTCATTGTGAAGAGAGGATTGTCTTTTCTGACTTTATGTTGCTCACCATTTTCCCTTGATTTTCTAATTCTGTCACCTTAGAAACCAAAACCTTCTCTATGGACCACTGCATATGTTACACACAATTTCAAATCAACAATAATGTTTAATCTTTTCCACAATATACCTCAACTCTGTGCATTCCTATTACTTCCCCAAAAAATGTCCCCAGGCTGGTGATCACATTCAGTTGTGTTCTACTGTAAAATGTAATATCCACCTATTTTGCATTTCTTCACTATTCAATTCTAACATTCGATATCTTCTCTCTTCCAATTAACCACCTTCTGTCCATTCTTTATGAATAAGTGCAGTGATCCCATCAATAGTAAATGGGCTTATATTATTAAAAGGCTCACTGTTCTTTATTCATCTGACTGGCATTGATACTTTAGTCATCTTCCAAGCTTTATCAAATAATAGCAATTTCATATGTAGCATTGCCTCAAAATCCAGAAGCTGTAAGCACTTTGATATGCCAAATTATGGGGTCATGTAGATTTTCCAAAATCTGCAGTGTCCCAATATGTGTCTTCTATAATTTTCTATTGCTGTTCATAGAATGAATTGCTCAAATAACTGTTACTTAGATTTAGGTAGAGTGGATAAATCCATACACACTTGAAGAACAAAACAAAGTAATAATTATACATATTTTATATTTGTCTTGCTTTATGCCTTCATTTTATTCTGTATAGAATAATTTATATCTGATGTGAAAGAATCAAGTAAAATTCTTATTTTATGAAATCATCATGGAATTTGTTAAATGAAATACATATTAATAATATTAAATTGTGATAATTTGATATTATTTATGAATTCTATAAAGAGATATTGTTTGTAAACTGGTCTGATACCCCTTTTAAACTGTCCTGATACCCCTCTGTGTCTGATACCCCTTTGGTTGTATTCAGAGGTTTCACTTTTACTTTAATAAATCTAAATTAGGTCTTTGATTCAACCCCATCATTAGAGTTTGACTCAGTGTTGAGACTCAACCCCCTTGGTGGGCTGATAAAACAGACTCTTACAAAGAAGTAGATACACAAGAGAACGAAGGAGAGAAATGGGTTTTGATACTGGAGCCCCAGAGAGAGATAATATACTCACCTGATAGTTTACAGCTGACCTTGTGAAGAGAACAAAGCAACTGAGCCCAGAAAGAAACAAGCCCCTGGAGAGGCCCTCCAGCCTACAGCTGAGATCAGAAGAAACTGGACCCATGGAGCCTTAAGAGAAAGAGGAAGGCTGAAGCCTCACATACATTGCCTGCCATCTTGCATCAACACATGGCAACAGACTATGGCTGAGAAAGTACCTCTGGTACCTTGAGTTGGGCTCTTTAGGGCCTTGTAACTGTAAGCTTCTACCCCAAAAAATACCCTTTATAAAAGCCAACAGATTTCTGGTGCTTTTCATCAGCAGCTCTTTGGCTGACTAATACATAAGTAAAACCTTAAAACTCACACAATTTTTCTATTCAGATTCTTGAAATGCAGAGTGGTCAGAACTTGCACCATGAATAGAACTGAGAGCATTTTTGTGACTTCAAAAATTTCAGTATTCTCCATAGTATTTAACAAGGCCCAGAATCACATTATTAAACATTTGAAATATGTAGGATACAATGTAAAACTACTTGAAATATAAAGAACAAGGTAAACTTCAACATGTAAAGTAAAAGAACTTTTTTAAAATGTTGATACTAAGGTGAAATGAATGTTGGAAATATATGACAAAGAATTTAAAGCAGCACTTATAAAAAATGATCAAATAAGTTAGCTCAAACATTCTTGAAATTAATGGATATTAGAAAAATTGAGAAGAAATAACAGGACTCAAAGGGAAATTTTAGACCTGAAAAAATACATTCACTAAAAAAAAAAAGCTAGTAGGCTGCAAAATAATATGGAAATCACAGAAATTATGCAATATTAACCAGAGGGATGCAAAGATTTCAAAAAATATATAAATATACAGAGTCTTCAAGACCTATGGCAGTAATGAAAGGTCTTACATTCATATCACAGCAAGCCCAAAATGATAGGAGAAAGAATATAGTGGGAAAAAAAGAAAACTGAAGGAACTATGTCTTTAATGTGCCCAGTTTCGGAGAAAGAAAAACAACTATTATTTCCAGAAGTTAAGAAGTTTTAACCAAGGATGAAACCATAGATATACATGCCTAGTACATTATAATAAAACTTCCAAATTCTAAAGAAAAAGGAAAAAGCTTGAAAGCAGCCAAAGAAAAAGGACACATTATATACTCATCAGTATCCATGGAGGCCAAAAGGAAGTGGAAACAATGTTTAAATAGCTGAAAGAAAATAGTAGTTAATCCAGAAATTTTATAAGCTAAAAGCTCCTTCAGGAATATGATGGTTAATTGCATGGGTCAACTTGCCCAAGTTTTTGTGTCCAGTTTTTGGTCCAACACTTATTTAGTTACTGTGAAGTTTTATTGTGGATGGAATTTGCATTACAATTAGTTAATTGCATCCATAGTAAAAAAAGAAATATTGTCTTCAGCAATATGGGGTAATCTACTCATCCAGTCACTTTGAGGTTTTACAAGTGAGAATTGAGGGCTCTATCTCTGCCTCAACATCAATGCAGACTCTTGCTGGAATTTCCAGCCAGGCATTTTCCCCTGGGATATTCAGACTAAGGACTTCAACATCACCTTTATTAGAGAATCCAGAAAGGAATTTGCTCAGTGATGTTAGATTGTCAGCCTCCTTGTTTTTGAAGTATCCTGATTAATACAGGAATGAAATGAAATCAAGACATTGTCAGATAAAGTAAAATAAAGGAATTCTTTGCTAGCACACTGGTAACTTAATAGCTAAATAAGTTATTAAAACAGAAGGAAAATGATACCAGAAAGAATCCTGGAATAGCTTTAATGAAAGGCAACAGAAATGCTACATCTGTGTTAATATAATAGATTACACTTCCTTGACTCCTTTAAAGTATTTTGGATGTTGAAGCACAAAAATATAATATTGTCTCATAGAGTTGATAATGGATGTAAATCTTAAAACTTAAGACAACTAAAACCAAAAATGAGAAAGCAGTCGATCAATATGTTGGTAAAATTTCTACATTCCACTTAAAATGGTAAAATATTGATTTGAAGATGACTGTGAAAATTAAAGTACATAGCTGTGGTAAGAAAAATGTCTAAAAATATCAATCATAAATTTTATATTTTAAAGTACAGAACATAATAATATAAGTGATCACTCCCATGTTTATACTATTTACTGTTCAGTTGACCGTGAAATAGGAATATTATCTGGAATTATCCACTGGCTGCAATGTAATGGCATGGACCCTCAAATATAGAGTTTCTCTGGCTGGTGGCCAAAGGCGAAGCCAGAAAAATATGAAATATGAGAAAGACTCAACACAATGAAGCTGGATTTGAAGATATCGGTGGCCACATGAGAAGAAATGCAGGTGACTTTATAAGAGCCAAGTGAAGCCTTAATTGAGAACCCGCAGGGGAACAGACACTACCCTCTCTGAACAGAGCTAGATTCTGACAAAAACTTGAATGAAATTGGAAGCAGATTCATTCAGAGAATTTCTAGAAATAAGGATAATCCTGAAGACACCTTGATTTTGGCTTTCTAAGATTGTGAGCAGAAAATTCAGGGGCATTGTATCTTGACTTAGACCATGAAAACTGTGAGATAATTTGTTTTGGATTAAGTCACTAGGTTTGTGATATTTTTAGCATAGCAATATAAATGGATGCAATAGTAATACTTAGAACACTAGGTAAAATTATTCAAAAAAATACCAAAAAAATTATTTTAATCAGACAAAGGAAGATGTAATACTAAAAGAGCTTCAAATGTGCCAAAAAAAAAAAAATTGAAAGGAAACACGATAAAACAAATAACAAAATGATTGATAGACACCAAACATTCCAAAATTAAATTATTTTTTAAACTATTACTTACTTTATACACTGTAATTTATTTTTTAAAGTATTTTTTTTTATTTTTATTCCCCCCTCCAAGATGGCTCCCTCCTCTGCTTGTCTTCTTTAGGAAGCACCAGGAGCTGAACCCGGGACCTCCCATATGGGAGGTGAGTGCCCAAATGCTTGGGCCACTTCCACTCCCCCAAAGTTAATTTAAATGCACATAGTATATTTAGACTAATTAAACATAACTATTATAATAATTGACTTTAAAAATGACCAAACTAAAAATATTGTCTGTGGAAACACATTTAAAATATAATGATATAAGTAGATTAAAATTAAAAGGATTAAAATAAAATATACTCTGCAAATATTATAAAAAAGAATTATTGCATGGCAATATTAATATCAGGCCAATTAAATGTTGAAGAAAAGACAATTAAAATAGACAAAGTGAGATATTATATAATGATGAAAAAAGTTAATCATGGAGGCATAACAATCTTTATATATATATATTATAATATATATATATATATGAAGAGCTTGAGAATAGATAAAGCAAAAACTGACAGATCTCAAATGCAAAAAATACAAATCTACAATTACTCTTGGGGATTTTAACACTTTTAATAATCAATAGAATCAGTATGCTAAAACCCAGTAACCATATAGAAGAACCAAATTGCACCCTTAACATTAAATGGACCATTTCATACAAAAACCACATAATAAAAAATATTTTTAAGTGAAAATGGAACATTTGTAACTGCTGACAACAGTGGTTTTACTTGCTATTGCAAAAGTTATTTTAGCGTAGTTCCATTCTTTTACATGGTATTATAGTTTATATTTTTTATTATTATGGTTATTTTAGCTTATTTCCATTTTTTTACTTATATTGTAGTTGTCAAAATTTGTTAACTGAGTGATTTCCTATAAAAATCTTCATCACTTGAGACTCGTGGAGACAGATTTGAGCCAGGAATTTCCAGCTCAAATCAGGTAAACCTTGCATTAAAGGTCTTTCTTTTCTCAAAATCCTTAGTCATGGCATTGATGTCATTGTGCATCAGGCATGAGCCCTTGTTCAGTAACTCATTCATCAAAATAGACTTTCACTTAATAATGAAAAAGATCATCACTAATGTAAATCATACAAAGAATTTTCCCATATTATAGCAAATTAAAATGAGATGTGAATAAGAAAATAATAAGAAAATTTCCAAAACCTGGGAAATTAAACAACAGACTCCTACATAATTCATGGTTCAATGAAAAAATATCAATGGTAATTGGAAAAAATTTAGAATTGAACAGTATGGGAAGAAGCCATATTAAATGTGTGGACTATATCTAACTTAGTTTTTAGGGGATAATTTATAACATCAAATGTATGTATTAGGAAATAAGTTTAAATTTAAAGATATAATATTCCATTTAAAGAAACTAGAAAAGCAGAGAAAAGAAAACCCAAAACTTGGAAATGAAAGAAATGGTAAGCATAACAACATCTATTTTGGCTGTAAAGTCCACTCAACTGACACAGATAAGTCTCTTCAACAGATGGTCCTGGGAGAACTGGATATCTTCATGTAAAAGAATGAAAGAGGACTATATCACACCTTATACAAAAATTGACTCAAAATGGATCAAGACCTAAATACAAGAGACAATACTAAGATATCCAAAAGGAAATGTAGGGAAGCATGTTCAAGATCTTATGGTAAGCAGAGGTTTTTTAGACATTACATACAAAGCATGAGTAATGAAAGGAAAAATAGATAAATGGCATCACTATAAAATGAAAACTTTGTGCTTCAAAGGACTATCTCAAGAAAGTGCAAAGGTAGCCTACTCATTGGAAAAAATTATTTGGAAACCACATGTCTGATAACTCTTTACTTTCCAGAATATATAAAGAAATTATATAACTCTATAATAAAAAGACAAGCCTCACAATTTAAAAATAGGCAATAGACTTGACTCGACATTTCACAAAAAGGAAATACAAATCACTAAAAGGCACAAGAAATGGTGCTTAACATCACTAGTTATTAGGGAAATGCAAATCGAAACCACAATTTGATATCATTTCACACTGCTAGACTGGACAATATTTTAAGAAAAACAGAAAACTACAAGTGTTGCAAGGATGTGGAGAAATATGGACACTTGTCCACTGCTGGTGGAAATGTAAAATGGTGTAGCCACTGTACAAGACAGTTTGGTAGTTCCTCAGGATGCTAAATATAGTTTTGACATATGATTTAGCAATCCTGCTTCTGAAAGCAGATATAGGAACAGATATCTGCACATCAATATTCATAGCACCATTATTTACAATTGCTAAAAGTTGGAAGCAATCTAAGTGTTCATCAACTGATGAATAGATAAACAATATGTGATATATACATCTAATGAAATATTATTCAGTTGTAAGGAAGAATGAAGTCCTGATGCATGAGACAACATGGATGAACCTTGAGGATATTATATTGAGCAAAATAAGCCAGATACAAAAGGACAAATATTATATCATCTCATTAAGATGAACTAATTTTAATAAACAAATTCATTTAGTTAGAATATAGAATATAGGTTACTGGGATATACAATAAGTGTAGAGACTGGGGAACTGATGTTTAATTTGTAAGAATATTTCTAATTAGGTTGATTTTAAATGGTTGGAAATGGATAGAGGTGGTGGTAGCACTTTACTGTGTGATTAACAGCACTGAACTGGTTGTGGATGTTGTTGAAAGGGGAAGTTTAGGATTTGTATGTCACTAGAAGGAAAGCTAGAAAGTATAACATGGGACTTTATAATACAGTGAACCTCTTGTGAATGATGACTGTGGATAATAGTACAAATAGAAAAATGTTCTTTCATGAACTCTAACAAATATATGTCACTATTACCAGGTGGTAATAATGGGGTGTTATAATGAAAAAATATACCTAATGAAAACTATGGATTGTAGTTAGCAGTAATGTTTTTAATATTCTTTTATCATTTATACAGAGGAACCACACCAATTCTAAGTTTCAGTAATACTATTGATATACGTATTGTAGACGTGGTATTGTGTTTTTCTATTTGGAGTAATGGAAATGTTCTAAAACTGATTGTGCTGATAAATGCAAAACTCTGATTATAGTAAGAGCCTGATTGTACACTGTGGATGGTTTGTATGTTGTGTGAATGTATCTCAATAAAATTGAATTAAAATAGTGCAAACTTTGTGATGGAGAGAAGCTAATGTCAACATATCAAGGAAACGCTCTTCTCCACTAGATACCCACATCAATTGGACATGTGGAACCTGGGGTGTATTGGCTTTCAGAGGAGATTGAGAAGGCTAAACTTAAGGTGATTTTGGACACTTCTCCAGCTCAAATGTGACAATAAATGCTGAAGGGAATCCAGAATATGGTAAGGATGGTAATAGTCAAATAAAAGTCCATGGAAAATTCTGAGCATGAGCAATATATAGATTTTAATTAAGACAGTAAGGAAAACTTAGGGAAAAGGGGAAAAAATCAAATGATTTAAAATTTTACATTTTGTAAAAAAACCTTTGAAATAAAGTCCAAATCCCATATGTTTAAGGACACTTAGGAATTAATATATCACGATTCATTGTTTCACTTCATCACTAGGAAATTACTATGCCTATTCATTGTGCCACAGCAAAATAGATACGCACATATGCAATTTATTTCACAGTAATAGCATCTTTTATTCTGAATCAAAGCTATCAGAAAATTACTGGCATAATAAAGACAATCAATATGTTTTGTATTGCCATAAATATGAAAATTATTTGTGTGCTGCCTTGGTATACATCTCGTTTTGGCTAAGCCACTTGCCTGAACACTGTACTTTGTCCTAATTAATAATCATCTTTCCAGCCCTGGGGCATAAACTATCCCAGAGTGCAAGCCCTGCACTTGCTGTCACCACTCACTCTACTGCTGCCCACAAACGTCACCCAAAACCTCAGCTGTTTCCACATGATAAGCTCACCATCCCCATCACCTTCAGACCCCCATATCATTCCCCTTTCCATGGCTACTTGGCTTTGAACTATTTAATCCTTGGCTCCTGCTGAGATCCTGTTAATCTCCAACCCTGAACCACATTAAAGGCACAAACCCACAGTTCCATTTGCTCTGCTTGTTGCCCCCAACCAGCTGGTTGAACCACCTGAACCAATCACAGTTCACATCAACCCTTCATGTCACCCCTCTCTTGCTTTGGGACTTATGAGTGAAAGAACACCTTCCCTCAAGCATTTTGGTCTGTTTGTGTTGCATGTGACCTCCACCCACTGGGAACCCAATTTAAAATCCAACTTAACTAATTTGAAACAAGTGGTACAGCAAGCAGGATGTGTTGGTCATGACCATGGGAAATGAAGCATAATTCCTTTTGGCTTCTCTTGACTTGCTAACTGGCTCTTTCAGATAGCTAGTATTATTTGAAGAGGTCCCATGCCTTATTGCTGTACATCTGTGCTGTTTTATGCTGCTGCCTGTTGTGTCTGCTGGGTGTTGCCTAAGATTCCAACTTCAAATTGGAGGTCCTGTAGA
>JAQZBX010078038.1:0-14182 GCA_029593785.1 Cabassous unicinctus
ATTTATTTATTTATTTATCCCCCCCTTGCTGCTTGTGCTTGCTATGTCCATTCGCTGTGTGTCTTCTCCGTGTCTGCTTATCTTCCCCTTGCTGTGAGGTCCCGCTGCATCAGCCTCTCGCGCGGCACGGGCCTGTCTGCCCTCACAAGGAGGCCCCGGGAAGCGAACCCGGGGCCTCACACATGGTAAACGGGGGCTCTATCGGTTGAGCCACACCCGCTTCCTGTTGTGAGGTCTTGCTGCATCAGCCCAGTAGGCTGCGCGGGCCGGCCTGCCCTCACAAGGAGGCCCCGGGAAGCGAACCCGGGGCCTTCCATATGGTAAACGGGGGCTCTATCGACTGAGCCACTCCCGCTTCCCTAACTCTTTTAATATGTTGTTAGATTCAGTTTGCTGGTATTTTGTTGAGGATTTTTGCATCTATATTCATAAGAGATATTGGTTTGTAGTTTTCTCTTCTTGTGGTATCTTTTTATGGCTTTGGTATGCAGGTGATGTTGGCCTCATAGAATGAGTTAGGGAGTGTTCCGTCCTCTTCAATCTTTTGGAAGAGTTTGAGTAGAACTGTAGTTAAGTTTTCTTGGAATGTTTGGTAGAATTCCCCTATGAAACCATTTGTTCCTGGGTTTTTCTTTGTTGGGAGGTTTTTGATTACTGATTGTGGCAGTCTGGGATTATTTTATGAATCCCAAAAAGAGAAAGATTATGTTTATAAACTAATCTCCTCTGGGTGATACTCTTTGATTGAATTGAATTCAGTTGAGGGGACTTTGTTTAGATTATTTGATGAGACTGCTTTAGGGCTTTTGATTGGACTATGTCAATTAGATGTGACTCAGGTTGAGTCCCTGCCCCCTTGCTGGGTCTGATATAAATGGACTCACACAGACAGACAGAAAAAAAGGGAACTGCTGTATTTGGCTCTGCCATGTGAGAGAAAAGACACCAGTTTTTTCCACAGCTGAGCTGCAAGGAGAAAATCCATAAGAGACAAGCCCTATGCCAGGTGACAGAGGACTAGAGGATGGCTTAAGCACAAAGCCCCCAAAAGGCTGGGCCCATGGAACAGCTCAAGAGGAGATAAGCCTTTTGCCTGATAGCTTGCAGCTGAAATCAGGAAGAAAGCAAAGCAGCTGAGCCTGAGAGAGGAAGCCTGGAAGGGAAGGCAGAGATCAGGCAAAGATCCCCACCATCTTGCTTCAAGATGTAGCACTGACTTTGGTGAGAAAGCACCTCTTAAGATGACTTGAGTTGGACTTTGCATAGTCAGAGGAGTAATGACCCCTTTCCATTTCTGATTTTAGTTATTTGTATCCTCTATCTTTTTTTCATTGTCAATCTAGCTAAAGATTTGTTGATTTTGTTGATCTTTTCAAAGAACTAACTTTTGGTTTTGCTGATTGTCTCTACTGTTTTTTTTTCTTCTATTTCATTCACCTCCACTCTGATCTTTGTTATTTCCTTCCTTCTGCTTGGTTTGGGTTTAGTTTGCTCTTCTTTTTCTAGTTCTTCCAATTTTGACATTAGGTCTTTGATTTGAATTCTTTCTTCTTTTTTAATATAAGTATTTAGAGCTATAAATTTCCCTTTCAGCATTGCCTTCGCTGCATCACATAAGTTTTGGTATATTGTATTTTTATTTTCATTCGCCCGAAGATATTTCTTAATTTCACTTCTGATTTCCTCTTTAAATTGTTGGTTGTTTAAGAGTATGTTGTTTAATTTCCACATATTTGTGAATTTTCCCTTTCTCCCTCTGTTATTGATTTCTAGCTTCATTCCATTGTGGTTGGCAAATATACACTGCATAATTTCAATACTTTTGAATTTATTGAGACTTGTTTTGTGACCCAACATATGGTCTATTCTGGAGAATGATCCATGTGCACTTGAGAAGAATGTGTATTCACTGGATGCAGTGTTCTATATATGTCTTTAGGGTCTAGTTGGTTTAGTGTATCACTCAAGTCCTGTAGTTCTCTATTGATCTTCTGACTAGATGTTATATTCATTATTGAGAGTGGTATGTTAAAGTCTCCTACCATTAATGTAGAACCGTCAATTTCCCCCTTCAAATGTGTCAGTATTTGCTTCATATAGTTTGGGGCTCTGCTGTTAGGTACATATATATTTATAACTGCTATATCTTTCTGTTGAATTGTCCCCTTTATTAGTATGTAATGACCATCTTTGTCCCTTGTAACTTTTTTTTTTTAACTCAAAGTCTATTTTATCTGATATTAGTATAGCCACTCCAGCTACTTTTGGCTACTACTTGCATAGTATATTTTTCTCCATCCTTTCACCGTCAACCTACTTGTATCTTTGACTTTAAGGTGAGTCTCTTGCAGACAATATATAACTGGGTCATGCTTTTTTATTCATTCTGACAATATCTGCCTTTTGACTGGAGAGTTAAACCCATTTACATTTAAAGTCACTATTGATAATACAGGTCTTTCTTCTGCCATTTTACCATTTAGCCTTTGTAAGTCTTACACCTTTTTGTTCCTCACTTCCATTAAAGCTTATTTTTATATTTATTTGCTTTCTTGTGTTGTACCATATTGAGCACCTTCTCATTTCTGTTTTCATTGTGGTAACCATAGGGTTAAAATGTAACATCCTAAATATATAATAATTATATTTGACTTGATACCAACTTAACTTCAATAGCATGCACATATACTTTTCTTATACCCCTTTGTCTCCTGACCATTTTTTGTACTTATTACCACTTATATCTCTGCACATTGTATGTCCAAAAACCTACATTTATCATTACTTTTTATGCACTTGCATTTTAGCACCTGTAGGAGTAAGAAGTGGAGTTACATACCAAACAATACAATAATACTTGCATTTATAATTACCCAAATGGTTACTGTTACTGCAGATCCTTATTTCTTTATGCTGCTTTGAACCACTGCCTAGTGCCTTTTTGTTTCACTCTGAAGAACTCCCTTTAGCCACTGCCTGTAGGGCAGGTCTAGTGGTGATGTACTCCCTCAGCTTTTGTTTATATAAGAATGTCTTACTCTTTCCCTCATTTTTGAAAAAGAGTCTTGTCGGATATAAAATTCTTGGTTGGCAGTTATTTTCCTTCAGTACTTTAAGTATTTCAATTCACTGCCTTCTTGCTCCAAGGTTTCTGATGAGAAATAGGCAGTTTTATTGGGATTCCCTTGTACGTAACGTGTTGCTTTTTGCTTGCGGCTTTCAGAACTCTATCCTAGTTCTTTGCATTCGGTAATCAATAGATGACAGGGTGTATTTTCCTTCATGTTTATTTTGTTGGTGTTTTCTGAGTTACTTAGATGTGTATATTCATGTCTTTTGCTAAGTTTGGGAAGTTCTCTGTCATTATTTCTTTGACTATTCCTTCTGACCCTTCCTCTCTCTCTTCTCCTTCTGGGATTCCTATACCGTGTATATTGGTGTGCTTGATGGTGTCCCATAGCTGTCTTAGGGTATTGTCACTTTCAATATTTCATTTTTCTTTCTGCTCCTCAACCTGTCTTATTTAAGTGTCTTGTCTTCAGGTTTACTGATTTTTCTTCTGCCAGCTCCATTCTGCTCTTGAAAGCCTCCTGTGCATTTTTCATTTCAGTTATTGTGGTCTTCAACTCCAGTAGTTCTGTTTAAAATTTCTCTTTATTTAGACCCTCATATTGTTCTTTCATTGTTTTCCTGATATCCTGTACTTTCCTTCATCTCAAGCATTTTTTGGATCATTTTTTAAAAGACTTAAAAAAAAAAAAATTCTCATCTTTGTTGGTGTTTTCTGTATTTTTATTATTTTTCTTTGGATGTAGCATCATTTGCTGTTTCTTTGTCTTGTACTCTTTTGTTGTACACTGTACATTTTAATATTTTAAAATGTTAACTCTGGGATTTACTCCCTGGGATGTCTGTTTCCTGGTTTTGTAGCCAGCTGGTGATAAGTTAGATTTTCTTGAGCTTCAGCCTTCCTATCAGGAAGGTCTGCCCAAGGCAAATACATTGTACAGGATTTTCCTTTTCTTACTGGGCTGTTGTCTTGTCCTGGACTTTTGCTTGTTAGTTGTTTTGGAGTTTTCCCTATTTACAGGAGTTTGGTTGTCCCCTCTGTCTCCCAGGAGACTAATCTCCCTCACCCAGGTAATTGACTGTCAGCCTCTATAGTTTCTTACACTCCTTTCATTGTCTCACGCTGCTTTTCCTAGAAGGCAAATTCTGGGAGGAGGGTCACCCTGGGGAGGACTTTCCAAATTTGGTCTTTCCTAGTCAAAACAGGGCCAGCAACCCACCAGGGGATGCAGACCGGCTCCAAAGTGCCCTGCGGAGGGGGTGAGGAAGGGTGCCAAAAACTTCTCCGATGGCTTTGCAAAGCTGAGCTTTCTCGGCCTGCTGGGATGGGTTGAAACAATAGCTGCCCTCAGAGCCTGGCCCAGCGATCTGAATTTGCTAATCAAAAGCCATGATCAGTGCTTGGCTGTGTATACCCCTGTACTTGGAGAAGAGGTTTCTGTTAGCAGCAGCTAGACAGGGAGTGGACCCCACAACAACCTGCTGTGAAAGTGGGGGATGGACTCTGGTAGCTGCACCGTAGAAAGAGCAATTTACAGTTTTTTTTTACTGTAATTTATGAACATGGATGCTGTATAGTGTTCTTCTAGCCTCTGGAGTATCAAAAATAGTTGTTTCAGACAATTCCTATCTATTTAATAGTTGTTTTGGTAGAAGGACGGAGTCCTAGAGCTCCCTAATCTGCCAACTTCCCTGGAAGTTCTCAGGTGATTCTTAACCACACAAAAAGTTTTGAGAGGCTTGGTATGGTGTAATGTACTGTTTGATATGTAGCCCATAGACACATGTGGCAATTAAATTACAAAAAAAAATTTAAAATTCAGTTTCTCAGGTGCACTGCACACATTTAAGTACTCAACAGCCACATATGGCTAGAAGTAATCCTATTGGACAGTGTAGATATTTCCATCATTGTAGAATGCTCTAACGTACAGAATGAAAGAAGCTTATTGAGTACCTGAGTATGAATACCTGGCTCTACTTCTACCTGTCTGGTGTTGGGCAAGTCACTCTCTTTTTTAAAAATCTGTTTCCTGATCTGCAAAACTGGGAATACTATCACCCTTCCACATTCACAAGATTGCATGAGAACCAAACAGGATAAAAGATGTAAAAACACACAGAAATGGAATACTAAATAACCCTATAGAACTCTATGTGACTGTACCCTTTAAACTTTTTTGTTGACTATATCTTTCTTAACTCTCATACTGCTGGTAGAAACAGAAAATGGTATCACTTTTTTGGGGGGTCAATTTGGCAATGTCTATCAGAAGTTTATATGTTCAAACTCTTTAACCATGTAATTCCACTTCAAGGAATTTTCTCAACAATTATACTCACTCAGGTGTACAGAGATAAATTTATGGGCTGTTCATTCAGCAATGTTTGTAAAGGCAAAAACCTGGAAACAACCTAAACATCCATCAAAAGGTGAATTAGTGAAAAAATTATGGTATATTATATAACAGAAACTAGGCAGTTATATACAAAGAATAAGGTAAATCTATAGATGCAATGTGAAGAGACGTTTATAGATACTAAGTTTTAAAAGAGGCAAGTTGCAGAATAGTAGTACCATATGATCCCATTCATATAAAAATGAATATGTAAAATATGTTTTATATAATATTCTGCAAATATATACACTTAACTGTTAATTTCAATTTGGTGAGTTTTGACATGTATTTACCCACAAAACGATCATCACATTCAAGATAGTGAACATATCCATCACCCTCCAAAAGTATCTTCATGTCCCTCTGGAATCATTTCCTCCCTCTGCCTACCCCAGCTAGCCAATGATCTACTTTCTGTCACCACAGTTTAGTTTGCATTTTCTAGAATTTTACATACATGGAATCATATAGTATGAACTCTTTTTTGCCTGGTTTCTTTCATTCAGCATAATTATTTTGAGACTGATTCATGTTGTTCATGTATCAATAATTCCTTTTCATTTCTGAGTACTATTCCACTGTATGGATATATCACAACTTGTGTACCTATTCACTCCATGTTGGACATTTGGATTGTTTCCACAGTTTTGACTACTAGAAATAAAGCTGCTATTAACCTTTGTGTACAGACAGGTCTTTGTATAGACATATGCTTTCGTTTATCTTGGGTAAATATCCTAAAGTGGAATGGCTGGGTCCTATGGTAAGTGTTTGTTTCATTTTTCAGGAAAATGACAGACTGTTTTCCAAAGTTGATGTACCATTTTATATTCCCACCAGCAGTATAGGAAAGTTCTAATTTTTTTGTATCTGTGCTAACCCGTGTTATGCTGAGTATTTTTTTACTTTATACCAACTCTTTGTCTTTGATTTAAGTGAAACATTGGTATGACAACAGTACCTGTATCATGGGGCTATTGTTAGGATTAAGTGCGATTACATATGTAAAGTTTCTAGCTCAGTGCCTGGCACATAGTAAACACTCAGAAGTTTTGGTCATAACGTCATTCATTACTCCTCCTCTGCCCCCCTCCTTCTACTACAACTATAATTATTCAATAACATCTGCTAATTCCTATCTATATCCTATGAGAGTCAAAGGATATGTCACTGATGGAAATATGGTCTCTATATTATATTACAGGCCTCTATGTTATAAGAGGGTTCCCTTTCTAAAGGAGTTCTGTATATTTGTAATTAATAAAGAATAAGGGCATGAACTTTTCCAGTTTCCCAAAATGTTATCGCACTAAGTTCCTAAAATGAGAAATGTCTAATCAGAGCAGATGATAAAGGAGAGGTTTGCTAGGCCGCCACTGCCAAAGCAGTAGCGCAAGATAAGCAAATCCAAACACTCCCTGGCAGAGATGGCTGTTGTAAAAGAGGACAAAGTAAAGAATCTAAAAAGCTCACCTTACTCGCTGGTGAAGAAGATAGAGAACGTTCCGAAGACTTCCCAATGTTCTGTTCTCTGGGTTTAGTCTGTGCCGTCCAAACTGGGGAAAAAGGAAAAAAATATAAAAAATTATTATTTATCGCTGTTTTCTTTACCTTAATTTCTACCTGGATATTATGTCAGAATAATGTCTTACAACGTATAATAATAAAAATGACCATTTAGCACCATAGATTTTATTAGTCCTTTCCTTTCCAACGAAATAAGTGTAAGGCAAGCATGAAAAATTTATCTTACAGAGACTTATGGGGAAAATTCTATCCAAAGAAAAAAACATACCCAGGATGATGACTTAGATATTGATGGCAGGGCTTAACTTTAAGACATTATGATAAACCCTCATCAATTAGAACCTCTGCAGTCTAAACTCTTCATATAATATGATCAAATTTAAAAAGTGTTAAAAATACATTTATTTGAATGGTACTGAATTCCTTTATATTAAGTACCAATTTAAAAATAATACATTAGTAAGAATACTTTTAACAGAAAGTATTTTTTCTGAACTATCCTCACTACTATCCCCAATTAATTTATCGAGCAACAAGTCCTGTGAATTTTCCCTCCAAAGCAGATCTTGATCCTGTCCATGTCTTGTCTCTCCTCCCCACTGCTACCACCCTAGTCTATGCCATCACCACTCTCACCTTTATAACATAAACAGCCTCCTATCTGATTGTCTCCCTTTCTCTCTTAGTCTCCTTCTGACCAATTTGCCACATCGACAGCCACGGTAATAGTCTCAAAGTCTAAAGCAGATCATATTACTCCCCTGCACAAAGTCCTTCAAAGTCTCTCTACTGCAGTGAGAATAAAATCTAGAATCCTTGCCTCCAGTCTCCCTGCATACTATTCCAATATCACCATGAGTCACTCTTCAGGCTTCCACTCAGTTTCTAGAGTTCACCAAGCTCTTAACACATGATATTCCTTCTACTTAGAATGCTTTTCCCTCCACTCTCTGCACAACAGGATCCTTATCTTCCTTTAATTTTTGATTTAAATATGCTGTCTCAGAGAATTCCTTCACCAATCATCCTATCTAAGAAGATCGCACATTGCCCCTCTCCACTAAATCACAGAATGCTGTTCACTGCCTTTGTAGCTCTTTTCTCAATTTGTCATTATATATTTATTTTGCTTATTTACCTGTTCAATGTCTCCTCCACTAGCTCTATGATGGCATGGATTATAATGGTTTAATTCACCATTGTATACCAAGTTCCTAACATGAGTGGATGCTTAATAAATATTTGAATAAATAACTGAATGAAAAAACAGAACTATGAAAGTGCTTCAGAGAAGCTAAATCATTAGTTTTTCCTGAGAACTAAAGGAATTAACCTCTGATTTTGTAAAGGATAATCTACCTTAGAGCACCAAACAAATTAATTTGAATGAGAAGGAAGCCAACTTCTACTTTAAGAACCTCTTCCACATTTGGGTTTTCTGAGGCACTATATTACTTAAGAGCGCACAAATTCAAACTTCATTCCAAATCAAACAGGAAACAAACTGACCTGCAGCCTGCCTAGGAGACTATCAAACAATAGAAAATGGAGGAAGAACACTCTGGCCTACCCACTGGCTCCTTTATTACTTTATGAACATTCTTAGAGGAGTTGGGGCTTTTAAACAGAAAGACCACACATTTTAGAATGTTGTTTGACTGAACGCAGGGAGAATCCCAGTACTCACTCTCAGAATTGATTGTACTGTCTGCATAGGATAGGTGACTGTGGTGGCAATAGCTTTGGCTACTGCACCAATGACAAACACATCCAAAGAAGAAAGCTGGAAAGCAAAGAAGGAAAGAAGCATGTCAATCCTAACAACAAGAAGGTGTCAGATGAATATTTTGCTGCTTTCAAAATCAGGGATTACCTTCATCCGTTTCTTTAAAAGCTGCCGTTTTAAACCTTCGTAGAACATGAACTGGATAGCAGGATTGAAGACCAATAGCAAGGAGGGAAATGTGCCATTCCACAAAGCCAAAATTCCTTCATCTCGAATTATCTGGTGAAAGGCATCTAAGCAAGAAATCAGGAACTTTTGAAAAGCATGATACAACTCCCTAGCTAGAAGAGACAACTTGAATTTTGTTGAAATATACTCAGAACACAAATCATTTTGGTTCTATTAAGATTTCCTTCTTGCAATGATATTTTAGAGGAAAGTTCAAAGGTTACTATTTTCTGGTAACAATTAGACACTGCCAGTCACCAAGTTATTGAGAGACCAACTTGAATCATAAGTGATTTTTTTCTGAAAATACAGGGTGAGAATGTCAAGTTTTCCTAAGTAATCATTACCATCATCAGGAACTCTGTATTAAAGAGAACTGTGGCTGATATCTCACGTGTTTCACAACAAAGTCCATACAACAAAAGATAAGATAGTTCCCTGAAGTCCAATATACAAGATTTGACTTATAAGAAAATTATTCTCACTCCCATAGGTTATCTCTGTATTGCTTAATATACAAAGATGGAAACATGGGAAAGGAGAAACTGGCAACACAGTACTATTAAAAAGCAGAAGCTTAAAGACATCAGATATTAACCTTATATCTTTATCTAAAGACAACTCTAGAAAAAAAAAAAGTATAGTAGATTATTCTTTAAAAATACTTGCCCCCCTCCCCTTCTACTCCACGGGAGCAGTATCCTTCTCTATCCCTTGTCTTTGAGCTTGGCCATGTGATTTGGTCAATAGAACGCTAGCAGACAGGACACAAGTATGGCCTTGAAATATGCTTGTACAATTTGGGTGTGTCCCCTTATGCTTTTGCTGTCACTAAGGAGAGGATCCAGGAAAAGAATAAGAGATACACGGAGCCGAGACTCCCAGGCTGGAGTCAGCCTAGATCCATCAAATCTCTGTCAGTCCAAAGACATGTGAGCTAAATAAATGATTAATGCTCTGTGTGCTGAGATTTGAGGTTGTTTGTTATGCAACATTATCATGGCAACAGATTTCGGGTACAAAGAGAAAAGAAAACCTTTAAATAGGAACTCACCCAAGAGACACTTACCAATAATACCTTTGTAGTTGGTTGGTACAATGTCTTCATTCCTAAATTTTGCCCCTTGCAGCTTCAGTCTGGTGTTTACCACCCAGAGTGGAGTTGTTAGCAACACATTCACTACTCCTTTAAAAAGAAAGGGAGAGGGAAGCAGATGTAGCTCAAGTGGTTGAGCACCTGCTTCCCATGTACAAGGTTCCAGGTTAGATCCCCAGTACCCCCTAAAAACAAACAAACAAAAAAACCAATTCTTATTGGGGAGTGGATGTAGTTGTGATTGAGCACCTGCTTCCCATGCATGAGGTCCTGGGTGTTCAATCCCCGGTACCTCCTAAAAAAAAAAAGAGAGAGAGAGAGACGAGGAAAGCAAAATTTAACTTTTTAAGCTTTGTAGTTTCATGTCAAAGTTTCATATACCAATATCTCATTTATACCTTTGCCACTAACTGACTAGGAGACCTAAGACAAGATGTCTCTTTGTGCCCGGGTATAACACAAGCCACTTCTGTTAGAAGCAATTCAGAAGCCTTGCTGATAGCAAAATACATGAAAAGAGTAATAAGTTTTCTCATTTGTATAACAGGAGACAACCCATTTGCCATTTTATATAGCACCCAAAGTAGCAATTTTGATATAATTTTAAAACAATAAAAAATAGCTTTAAAGAGGGGAACTAGTTTATTGAGCACATGCAAAGTCCATGGTTATATCAGATAAAACACATACAAATTCTAAGTCAAACATAAGTAGCTCATATGATTTTAAGTGAGTAGGTGAAAGAATGGTGAAATTTCAAAAGTGCTTAGGGCCGAGAAGCTCACAGAAGGGTCCTCATCACTTGAGGAATTAGGATACACAGGCAGCAAGCAGTAGTTATGAACTGTCACAAAACACCTGGAACAACTCAGAAGCATCATGATCCTTACAAGCTTAAGGATGGGTATCTCGGTCCCCCAAGGTTGCCTCAGAGTGGAACAACACCATTAGCCAGGTGCTTCCTTTCTGAAAACACACGATCCCAATTAAACACCATCTTGAGATATTAAAATATTCCTTAACCATTCTGAAATGATTAAAAAAAATACCAGATAGAGTTTTAACAAAGTGTCTGATACATAGTATATATTTTTAAATATTTGTTAAATAAAATATTGAGCAAATGGATGAATGTACAAACTCAACACAAGCACGTGTCAAGCTGTCTGGCTCTAGTCATACTCTGAATAACCAAGAGGCACAATACTTACGAAGATATATCTTTTACTAAAACTCAAATACCAACTGGCGAAAAAATATTTTGATGTAAAGAATCTCAAAACATACTATGTAAAAAACTCAGCCTAACAAAGGATACACTTGATGGAACAAGAGATTAAAATTCTATTTTTTCACTTCTTGCATAGTTGCAAAAGTAAGATATTTTGCTACTTATCTCTTAGGACATTATAAGAACACATTTCTCAAGATAAAAAAAAATCAAGTAATTTTATGATTGTATTTGTTATATTGTTATTGATTCACATATCACCAAGGAATCTTCTTTAGTTAAGATATAACATTTCATGCACTGTCACTTATGACATTGATCGTAATCTGAAAAATCCCTACTTAGAGATTCTCACTAGTTATATTTATAAAAAGTGCCAGTGCCCAAGAGGCCAAGAGAGAAGGATATCAACATATGCCCATTTGTCCAGAATTTAGAATGCATTTCTATTCAAATGTAATGTACATATCACGTGGGCCCTGCCGAGCTACGCAGCAAGATGATGACGTAACAGGAGAGAGATACAAGGAAGAGTCAAGACGAGACGCGCTGAAAAAAACAGGAACTGAGGTGGTGCAGGTGGCAGAACGCCTCTCTCCCACATCGGAGGTCCCCAGGATTGAATCCCGGTGAAGACAGGAGGAGAAGGATGAGGAGAGAGGGCAGGAAACAGACACGGAGAACGGCCCAGCGAATGGACACAAAACAGCAAAACGGGGCTGGGGGTGGGGGTATTAAAATGGATAAAGTAAATAAATAAATAAATCTTTAATTAAAAAAAAAAGAATGCGACTACCATTCTCACATGTCTAAAGGAGTGGTCTGGGAATTTTCTGATCATTCACTCCTAACAGGAAAATATTTAGAACATGTATCTTGTAAAACACGTGCTTATATATAAATTACATATGTGGTACTCTATTTAAATATTGAGTTCAGTATAAAACATACACACACACAAAATAGATGAGAAAAAGTTAAAAAAAGTTAAACATAGAATTACCATGTGACCTGGCAATTCCACCCCTACCCCAAAGAACTAAAAGCAGGGACTAAGACAGACATTTGTATACCAATGTTCATTGCAGTATTATTCACAATAGCCAAAAGGTAGAAGCAACTCAAGTTCCATCAACAGAAAAATAAACAAAATGTGATATAGACATATACATACAGTGGAATATTATTTAGCAGAAAAAAGAAATGAAGTGCTGATACATGCTATGACATGGATGAACCCTGACGACACCCTGTTGAAGTGAAATAAGCCAGACACAAAAGGTCAAATATTGGATAATTTCTCTTGTATGAAATACTTAGTAAAAGCACATTCATGGAGACAAAAAGCAGAATAGTGGTTACTTGGGGCAGGGGTAGAGGTAAAGAAGAGTTAATGCATAAAGGGTACAAATTTCTGTTTGGGATAAGGAAAAGGTTCTGGAAATAGTGGTGAAGGTTACACACCACAATTTTGTGACAATGTATTTAATGTCACAAAATAGTGACGTTATTTTTCTCTTTTACTATACAGTGAACTCCTTAAAGGCAGAGAGAATACTTTCACTATCTCTGCATTCCTAGTGTTTTAACATGGTACCTGGTACATAGAAAGTGCTCAGTAAATGTTGAATGAATGAATTAAATATAAAGGACTGCTCCTCTTGCACTCTTCCCCATTTCAGTGAATGGCAACTTTCAGTTGCTCTCCTGAAAAATCCTGGATTTATCCCTTCTCTATGACTCCACCTCCAATCTATGAGCAAATCTTATCTTTTTCTTCATATTGTATCCAGAATTCAATCACTTCTCTCCACCACTACCCCCTGAATCCAAACCACCATCAAATCTTGCTTTGGTTATTATCTTCATAGCTTCCTAACTGATTTGCTTTCTCATTTGTTATGTTGAGATCTGCTAAGGCAGATTTGTTCTAGTTGTATCAAGAGCATTCTTTTGTAAGGAGTCAGATGGGTAGATTTATGGCTTTGATCTGTCATTTTCTTATATCAGTAGTCATTGCACATATTTCTCAGATGTGCATACCCAATTACCATACTTCATTTTTGTTTTCTCTCCATAACAAAAGAGATTTGCTGCTAATAAACTACTTGTTTTCAAGGTTTCAGAAGTAAATAACTATATTCCAAATATTCTTTGAATTAGTGAATAATTTTAGTAAATGTGCTCAATTACTGTTCTTCATCTCTCTCTTTTTTTGAAACTGGGACCTCATATGTGGGAAGCTGGCACTCAACCATTGAGCCACATGAGCTTCCCTGATTGGCATTTTTTTTTCCGTTTGTTTTGCTTGTTGTTCATTTCTGTTTTTTCAGGAGGCACCAGGAACCAAATCTGGGATTTCCCATGTGGCAGGTGGGAGCTCAACTGCTTGAGTCACATCACTCCTGTTTTTCATCTCTTAATTTTGGTTTTGTTTTCATATAAATGATGTTACAAAAAGCAGAAAATAGAATTATAGACATTAGAAGTCAAAGAAAATGCAATCTCTAGGTAAATAATTAGGTATATTAAGTAGCATTCCCATCTTATTGCTGAACTAACGGAGCCACAGCTTGGAAGTGGCAGCAGAGTACAATTAGCAAGTTCAGAAAATTTAACATTAATATAAAGTCCATATTCCAATTTTTTCGTAAGTCCCAATAATGTCCTTGACCTTTTCTCCTTCATTATTATTAGATCCAGTCCAGGATCATGTATTGCATTTAGATGTTATTGTCTCTTTAGTCTCTCTTTTTTTTTAATCTTCATAACTGATTCATTTTTAATAATTTATTTTTAGTTGTGTTAAAATACACATAACATGAAAATCATTCAAACCATTTTAAGTGGACAATTATTTGACATTAAATATGGTGTCAATTCCTGTAACTTTTTTTTTTTTTTAA
>JAQZBX010078040.1:0-14179 GCA_029593785.1 Cabassous unicinctus
CCTTCTTTTTTCCTTTCTTTCTTTCTTTCTTTTTATTTCTATTTTTATTTTAAATTAGGTGCTGCTACCTTGTCCCTTCTTTGTGGTGCTTCTTCTACAGTGATTTCCCATTCTTTGTCTATATTGATTTTATCTCCCAATGCTATCTATTTTACTTCCTTCATCTTTCTGCCTTCTGCTTTCTGTTGTGGTTCTTATATACCACATTCTTTCATTAACCCTCAACTTCAAGGGTGTCAATGTCTATTCTATCTATTCTTTCCCTTCATTTTTTATAAATATTAACTTTTTTCTTTCAGCACTTTCTTTACTTTTTCTCTCTCTCCTCATCATTCTAGCCTTCTAAATCATTACATATATTTTCCGTTTTGGTTTCCAAATCCATTGTAGGTGGTCCACTTTTATTCCTATTTCTCTACACTGCCTACATGAGTTAAATATTTTTTTACTAAGTCTTATATGGCCCCTCTTCTAATTTTTTTCAATATTACTATTATCCTTCTTAATTTCTCACATCTTTTGATTCCTCTGGCCCTAATCTTTGCCATCAAAGGAACATAGAAAGAAGTAAGGAAATAAAATAAGAAGAAACAGTGTCAAAGAGAAAACACACACAGAACACCAGCTAAATAAAATGCTAGAGCAGAGAGAGAAGCTAATCAACTGAATAAACCCATCAAGATAAAATGATGCTAGAGGGCAACAAAAAATTACAAACCACACTGATAAACAGGAAGACATGGACCAGCCCAATGAACAAATTAAAAAGCAGAAACAGATGCAGAACATAAAACAACTAATCAAAGCTTTCCAAACAAATATGATGGACCAACTTAATGATGTGAAGGAAGAGATTAATGATATTAGGAAGACACTGAGAGAACATACTGAACAAATTGTAAACATACATAAACAGGTGATGGATATAATGGTGATCAGTGCCACAAGGCAAGAAATAAAAAAGATGCTGGATTCACAAAACAGCAGATTTGAACAGGCAGAAGAAAAAATTAGTGATGTGGAATACAATACATCTGAAATCAAACAGATAGTAGAACAGATAGACAAAAAGTTAGAAAACAATCTAGCAGGGTCTCAGGGATTTAACTGACAATAGAAAATGCACAAATATATGCATTATAGGCATCCCAGAAGGAGCAGAGAAGGGAAAGGAAACAGAAGGAGAGTTGAAGAAAATAAAGGCTGAAAATTTCCCAACCCTATTGGAAGAGATGGATATACAATGCCAGGAAGCACAGTGCACCCAAAACAGTATAAATCCCAACAGGCCAACTCCAAGACATATGTTTGTCAAAGTATCCAATGCTCAAGAAAAAGAGAAAATACTCAAGGCAGCAAGAGAAAAGAGAACCATCATATACAAAGGAAGCATAAAAAGATTGAGTGCTGATTTCTCACCTGAATGGAGGCAAGAAGACAGTGGTATGATGTAGTCAAAGTACTAAAAGAAAAAAACTTTCAGCCATGAATTCTCTATCCAGAAAAACTGGCTTTCAAAAATGATGGAGAATTCAAAATATTCACAGATAAACAGAACTCAAGAGAGTATGCCAATAAGAAACCTGCACTTCAAGAAATACTAAAGGAAGTTCTACAAGTTGAAATAAAAAAACAAGGGAGAGAGGGTTGAGGAGAGTGTGAAAACAACTAAAAAGACAAAAAGAGAATTAAAAACAACATATAATATACATTAACCCAAAGGAAATATGGCTGGAGTAAGAAATTCATGGCGAGTAATAACACTGAATGTTAATCGTTTAAATTCAACAGTCAAGATACACAGATTGGCAGAATGGATAAGGAAATATGATCCATCTATATGTTATCTACAAGAAACCCACCTTCAACCCAGGGATTCTAGGAGGCTGAAAGTGAATGGCTGGAATACAATTTTACAAGCAAACAATAGCCAAAAAGGGCAGGAGTAGCTATCCCAATATTAGACAAAATAGACTTTAAATGTAAAATTATTGTCAGAGACAAAGATGGACGCTATATATTAGTAAAAGGTGTAATCTCTCAAGAAGAGAGAACAATCATAAACATTTACGCACCTAATCAGGGTGCCTCAAAATACACGAGGTGAACTCTGGAAAAACTAAATGGAGAAATAAATGCCTCTACAATTATAGTGGGGGCGCTTTAATGCACCATTATCACCATTTGACAGAACATCTAGACAGAGAATCAATAAAGAAACAAATACTCACAACGATACATTACAGGACCTGGACTTAATAGACATATACAGAACACTACACCCAAATACAGCAGGATTTACATTCTTCTCGAGTGGACATGGATCATACTCCAAGATAGACCACATGCTATGCAACAGAACAACTCTCAATGATTCAGAAAGATTGAGATTATACAAAGTAATTTCTCTGACCACATTGGAATGAAATTGGAAATCACTAAGGGCCAGAGAAACAAATTAGGCACAAATATATGGAGGTTAAAAAACACATTCTTAGACAAAAGGTGGGTCAAGGAGGAAATCTCAAAAGAAATCAGTAACTACTTTGAAACTAATGAAAACGACAACATAACGTATCAAAATCTATGGGATGCAGTGAAATCTATCCTGAGAGGGAAGTTCATAGCCATAAATACATATATTAAAAAAGAAAAAAGACCTAAAACGGAAGACCTAAATGCACACTTGGAGGAATTGGAAAAACAGCAACAAACTAACCCTAAAAGAAGTAGAAAGAAAGAAATAATAAGGTTTAGAGCAGAACTAAAAGAAATAGAGAATAAGAAAGCACTAGAAAAAAATAAACAAAAACAAAACCTCGTTCTTCGAGAAGATAAATTGACAAACCCTTAGACAGACAAACAAAGAAAAAGAAAAAAAACAGATGCAAATACATAAAGTAAGGAATGAGCAAGGGGATATCACTACTGACCCCATAGAAATAAAGAGTATCATAAGAGGATACTTTGAAAAAATATGCCAATAAGAATGATAATTTATAGGAAATGGACAAGTGTCTAGAAACTCACAAACAGCCTACGTTGATGAAAGAAGAAATGGAGGAACTCATCAGTCCAATTACAATTAAGAAATAGACTCAGTCATCAAAAACATCCCAACTAAGAAGAGCCCAGGATGAGATGGCTTCACAATTGAATTCTACCAAAGATTCCGGAAAGATCTAACACCACTCCTGCTTCAGCTATTCCAAAAAATAGAAGTAGAAAGAATATTGTCTAACTCACTCTACTATGCCAACATTACCCTAATATCGAAACCAAACAAAGATACAACAAGAAAGGAAAATTAAAGACTAATTTCCCTAATGATCCTGGATGCTAAAATCCTCAACAAAATATTTGCTAACTGCATTCAACAAGATATCAAAAGGATAATACACCACGACTAAGTGGGTTTCATACTGGGTATGCAAGGATGATTCAATATAAGAAACTCTATCAATGTAATACACCATATAAACAAATTGAAAGAAAAAAATCCCATGATCATCTCTATAGATGCAGAAAAAGTATTTGACAAAACACAGCACTTTTTCCTGATAAAAACTGCAAAACATAGGAATTGAAGGAAACTTTCTGAATATGATAAGGGGTATTTATGAAAAACCCAAAGCTAACATCATCTTCAATGGTGAAATCTTAAAAGCCTTCCCTCTGAGATTGGGAACAAGAAAAGCATGCCCACTATCACCACTCCTATTGTCTTAGAAGTACTTTCTCGTGCACTGAGGCAAGAAAAAGATATAAAAGACATCCAAATTGGAAACGAAGAAGTAAAAATTTCATTATTTGCCGATGACATTATCCTATACATAGAAAGCCCTGAGAAATCTGCAACAAAGCTTCTAGAATTTATAAAGGATTTCAATAATGTTGCAGGCTACAAGATCAATGCTCAAAATCATAACATTTCTGTACACCAATAAAGAGCAATCTGAAGAGGAAATCAAGAAAAAATACCATTTACAATAGTAACTAAAAGAATTAAATATCTAGGAATAAACTGAACTAAAGTTGTAAAGGACTTATGTACAGAAAACTACACAACACTGTTAAATGAAATCAAAGAAGACTTAAATAAATTGAAGAATATTCCCTGTTCATGGATAGGAAGACTAAACATCACCAAATGTCTAGCCTACCCAAACTAATCTACAGATTTAATGCAATCCCAATAAAAATCAACACTGCATTTTTTAAGGAACTGGAAAAACTAGCTACAAAATATATTTGGGAAGGTAAGAGGACCTGAATTGCCAAAGACATATTGAAAAGGAAAAATGAAGTTGGAGGTATCACATTACCTGACTTTAAATCATACTACAAAGCTACAGTACTCAAAGTGCATGGTATTGGCATAAGGATAGACATATTGACCAATGGAACTGAATTGAGAGTTCTGATATAGATCCTCACATATACAGTCATCTGATATTCAACAAGGCCATCAAGCCCACTCTGTTGGGAGAAAATGGCCTCTTTAACCAGTGGTGCTTGGAGAACAGGATATCCATATCCAAAAGAATGAGAGAGGAATACCATCTCACACCTTATACAAAAATCAACTCAAGATGAATCAAAGATCTAAATATAAGAGCCAAAACCATAAAGACCTTGGAAGATAATGTAGGGAAGCATCTACAGAAAATTTTTATAGGAAATGGTTTCATGAATTTCATAGCCAAAGCACGAGCAGCAAGAGAAAAAATAGATAAATGAGATCTCATCAAGATTAAAACTTCTGCACCACAAAAGATGTTATTAAAAAAATAAAAAGGCAGCCTACCCAAAGGGAGAAAATATTTGGCAACCATATATCTGATAGGAGCCTAATATCATGCTTATATAAAGAAATCCTACACTTTAAAAATAAAAAGAAAAGCAACCCATTTATAAAATGGGCAAGTTACCTGAAAAGATGCTTGTCCAAGGAAGAAATACAAATGGCTAAAAAGCACATGAAAAAATGCTCGACATCACTAGCTATTGGTGAAATGCAAATCAAAACTACAATGAGATACCATCATACACACATCAGAATGGCAGCTATTAAAAAAACAGCAGACTATAATTGTTGGAGAGGATGTGAACAAATAGGAACCCGCATCCACTGTTGGTGGCATTGTGGAATGGTCTAGCCACTGTGGAGGACAGTTTTGTGGTTCCTCAGAAAACTAACAATAGATCTTTCGTATGATCCAGTGATTCCACTGCTGGGTATATACCCAGAAGAAATGAAAGCAAAGACACGAACAGATATATGCACCCCAATGTTCATAGCTGCATTGTTCACAAATGCCAAAAGTTAGATTCAGCCCCAGTGCCCATTAACAGATTAATGGATAAACAAAATTTCGTACATATATACAATGGAATATTACTCAGCTCTAAGAAGGAATAAAGTGCTAACACACAGAATAACATGGATGAATCTTGAAGACATTATGTTGAAGGAAGCAAGCCAGGCATTCAAGGATGAACAGTATATGACCTCATTGATTTGAATTGAGGAAAGTGAGCTGTCTCTGAGAACCATTGTCTGAAAGATAGGGTAACAAGGAAGAGAAAGAGAAAGTTGTGAGCCATCACCCATACCGACATAAATTATGGTAATGTGATAGATTGTAGTTGCATATTGAAGGATAGGACAGGTGTGTAGTGATATTACTGGGTTTGGTGATGCAGGGTTTACAAGTGGATAGATTAGGAAGGGTGGCTTAGAATACCCAGGATACTGGATGGAGAGATGGGAGAGGGACTAGGTGAACATGGGTTTTGTGGGTATGTGGTAGAAAGTGCAGGAGTGGGAATGCTTTTATGACAATATGACAAGGTAGTGTCACTGGGTTAGGGTGTAGGTTTGGGGGCATTCAAGATGGGGTGCATCTGGAGTAGGCTTCTGGGGAGTGTGTGAGTGTTCATCCTGTCATAATGTGTTGGGTTGGGGAGTGGAGACCGACACTGTGAATGGGAAGGAGATGGACCCCTATCTTTGGAAGGTCTGATTCACCCTGAAACATACAGGTGGCTCTAACTTAGGAGCAAGGGTGGATCCCAACAGGGGAGGATAATCAGCATGTCAATACCTCTTGTTGCATGTAACTATGAATCTTGTCATCCAATGAGTCAAGGCAGGGGGCTGTCATGTGTCCCAGGGGGATGGAGAGGAAGTAACAGAAAAGATTAAATGAGGTATTTCATGGTCAGGGGAAATGTTTTTCATAACCTGACAGTAAAGGACACAGGACATGGTAAATATCATCAAAAATTATAAAACTGTACTGTCTAAACTGTAAACTATACTGTAAACCATTGACAATGTTTAGTAGGTTATCTTTCATTACCTGTGTAACAGTTAGGAGGAGGAGGAGGAGGAGGTTGGGTATATGAGAGTCTCTAGTATTCTGTGTGTGGCTTTGCTGTGACCTAAAACTTCTGTGAAAATTAAATGAAAATTTGGGAGACACTGGGCAGTGAAAAGGGGAAGGTGCCATGATACAGACTGGACACCCAATAATGCAATGATAAAAGTGAAAAAAAATTTTTTTTAATTAAAAAAAATTTTTTTTGTTTTTTTTTTCCCATTTTTTTAATATCCCAATCATTTAGTTATATTTTATTTTTGATTATTTTTTCTGAGTTTCCAGGTATTTTATCCCTTGCATTTAAGCTTATCATTATTATTTCATTTTCCTATTAATTGTATTTGATTATTATATGGGCTTCATTTTCAAGGAAAGTTTAGATCACAGAAGGGTTACAATGGGGGTTGCAGAGTATCATTGGTGGGGGCTGTCTTAGGTGGGGCATACACAGGAGGAAGTTCATCTGAATATACATTAAAGATATATAAAACTGTCCAAATGTAAAGGGGTGGGGCATGGTTACAGTGAGTGGACAATCACTCAATAAATGAGGGAATCCTGAATTCCCAGCCTGGAGAGCTCTGCCACATTCTCCAAGGGAGCAGCAACAGTCCCCTGAGTGCAGGGACAGTGTCTGGCAAAGGAAGATGGTCCGCTAATGGGTTCTTGTTATTGATGAATTGCCTTACGAGTCTTTGCTCTTACAATTGAAACTTAACCTACTGTTATGGGATGCTTAAGGGTTGCCACCTGAGAGCCTCCTTGTTGCTCAAATGTGGCCTTTCTCTAAGCCAAACTCAGCATATGAATGCATTACCTTCCCCCAGCATGGGACATGACTCGCAAGGATGATCCTTCTTGGCAATGAGGGATTAACACCAAGTGCCAACTGCTAATATGACTGTAAAAAGACCTTGAATAAAAGGGGGAAAAGATGTAAACAAATGACTTCATGTGGCTAAGAGACTTCAAAGAGATTCAGGATTTCATCCCAGAGGTAACGCTTATGCACACCTCAGTAGGATCTCATAGAACACCAAAGTGGATATCACCCCACACAGAGAGGCTCCTGAGGGCTCTGGAGACACCTAGGTCCTACATAAGGTGGGATAGCTCCAGATATTGATGCCTTATCAGTGGGCTATACTTTGGATTCTGTGCTCCTGAGAGTGACAGAGATGGACTCAAATAAGTCTTCCCTGCATATGATCCATCAGTCCCTTCTATCCAAACCTATATGTGGTGCTGGAGTTTCTTGGTGTACTTCCAGAGACTGGAGACTTTGGCCTGCCCATGTACCAGATGTGCCTGGAATCCCGGTGGGTCTGCAACTCCTTCTCCACAACTCAATGGACTCACTGAAGTCACCTGATGAGGAGATGATGATGGACAATGGTCATCCAAGTGAGTGGAGAGAGTCTGCATTTGTAGGCAGGATAATCCCATCCATCATACCCATGGGATATAAGCCCCCTCTCACTTGGAGGAAGTGGACATCAGCATCCCAAACTCCTCAGGATTAGGGGAAGATCTATGGACTAGAGTGGACTCACTGGTATTCAGTTGTAGACATATTGTGCTTCAAGCATTGGAAGAAATTACAACAGTGAGGTGGAGCCAGTGGCCATTGGACACTTTTGGGGCAGGGAAGGAAAAAGCAGTTGTAATACAGGGGCTTTTTCGGGACTTGAGAATTATCCTGAGTGACATTACAAGGACAGATATAGGCCATTTTACATCAGCATATAACATGCACAACTCTGTGGGAGAGAGTGTGGTCTACAATGTGAGCTATGGTCCATGCTTAATAGCAAAGCACCAAGATGTGTATATCCATTGCAGGTGAAGTGCCACACTAATGAAAGATGATTTTATGGGATGTTATGGGAGGTGTGGGAGGTGGGGAACATGGGAATTCTTGTAATTTTTGTGTAACACTTATGTAATCTAAGCATCTTTTAAAATATATATTTAAAAAATATTAGGGTAAATTGAGGGGAAAATACACTAAATGTAAGATACAAGTTTAGTTAGTAATAATATTTTGACGATGCTCTTTCATGTTTGTAACAAAGGTTTCACAACAATTCAAGTTGTTGTTGGTGGGGTGATATATGGTTCCCCTGCAAGATGTTATGCATTTTTGTTTTGTAAGTACACAACTTTTACTACTAAAAATAAATAAATAAAAATAAATAAAATGTAAAAAAATTTTATATGATATTAATATCACTACTCCAGGTCATTTTCATTACTATTTATGTGGAATAACTTTTTCCAGACTGTCACTTTCAACGTCATTGTGTCCTTATATCTGAGGTGAGTCTCTTGTACACAGTATATAGATGACTCATATTTATTTACACATTCTGTCAGTCTATGTCTTTTGATCTGGGAAATCAATCCACTAACATTCAATGTTATTATTGTAAAGGCATTACTTTATCCATTTTGTCCTTTAGCTTTCCATTGTCATATTTTACTATTGTCTCTCTTTTTACCTTTAAGTTACCCTTCCTGAAAACCTACATTTCTACATTCTTCCTTATCAGCTACTCAGATGGACTTTTGCCAAAATCGCTCTTCTATAATATTACAAACTGTTAGAATTTGTCTTAATTGTCACTAAGGGGTTCAAAGCTTGAAGATTTGTCCACATTAGCCCAGATCAACCCAAATCCACCAAAAAGGAGACCTCAGCAAAGGCATGTCAGTTGCTTTAAGAAATTTTAGAAGAATGACAATATTCAATGAAAGAATCTGTCTTCCTTTATTACATCTACATGATTTACCTAATCAGAAGGTAAATGTTTTGTAAAAATGCATAACTTTATTAGACTTATCTTGATGGGCCTTCAAGTTAATCAATGTGAAATCTTCAGATTATATGTCTCCTGAGGTTATTGGTTGCATATAAAGAGATTCCATCTTTGAGACAGTACTTTTTACTAGAGAAAGAAAGATGCTGAGTTCCAAAGTACAGTGACAGCATCCTCAATAAAGAATTAATTCATTTGTCTATTCTCATTTATTTGGGTTCTGGTGAGAATTGGAAAGAATTTTCACCAGAAGGGATGCAATTTCTTTTTTATAAACTAATTTTTAATCAGAATATAGTTGTTTAATATGACAAAGGTTTTTGAGGCCAGGCATTCTGAGTGGAGATTGAGTACCTTATATCTCTCTGGATTTAAAATGCATAAGTAATTGTCAAAGAAAAACTTGCCTGATCTTAGCATCAGAGGTTGTTGTGCATTTAAACCCTGGGTGACTAATACTAAATAGATGGATAGATGATTAGATTAATAAATGATAGATGATAGATAGGCAGATACAGAGAGAGATGACAAAGAGAGGGGGAGAGAGAGAGAGAGATTCTAGGTTTATAATGACAAGTTGAGTGAAGGAGTAATAGGATAGCAATTAACTCAAAGAAGATAGGAAGGGAATGACTAACTTTGGGTGGAAATCAATGACATGATACCTGAAGGATTTATATTTAAACTGAGACTGAGAGAAAATTAGAATGGGGTGGGAAGGTAGATTTGTGGATGGAGTGCAAATGAGCAATGAAAATAGTGATCAATATAGAGAAAATAGCAATGTTTAATTGTGATTAATGATTTCAAATTGGCATGTAAAAGATTGATCCCTGGATGTCTGGTGGAACCATTAACTAAAATTGGAGACTGGAGGAGGAGTAATGTTTATAGTTTGGGTGAAAGAGAGGTAATATCCTGAGATATTTTTCATATTATGTGCATATAATCAAGCAAGTAGCAATGATAGCTCAGAAATTGAATCCAGAAGAATATTTTGTCACTTTCAATTTGGAGATAGCAGTGAAATAAAGCAATTAAATAAAAATTTTAACAGATCAATACAATGTATAAAAGGAGGAGAGAAGAGGGGCTTGAATTAATTTCAGGATGTTCCAACAGTGTTTTTGAAGACTTCTTTGCAGAGGACATGGGGAAGGATTGACAGGAATAGTTTGAAGACAATTGAGAGACTGAGATATCAGAATAAGCAATGAAAAAGAAAGTCCCCAAAAGGAGGTTATGATTAAATTTCTTGGTTACAAGCTAGTACTTATTTATGGGGAAATCATTAGCGAGGATAGTAAGTTTTATTTATGAAGAAATCAGTGTTGATGTTTATCATTCAAAGGATGAAATGGCTGTGAGGAAATGGTAACTGCACTTTCATTTTCATTGTCAAGGAAGGATTTGTACAGCAGGAACTTGATGGAAAATAGGTTCAGAGGATCTCTTTCCTTCAAGATGGAAGACACAAAAATGAACTTAAATGGGGAGATGTATTGTGGAGAAGGAGTGGTTTCTCGTAAAGTACGTTGGAGACAAAATTCAATTGAAGGCCTTGGCCTTAGAGGAGATACCATGAATTTTCAATTTAATAGGAGAGAAGGAGTGCATAATGTGAATATATAGAATACTTCATGATATTGTGATAATATAGAGTAATTTGGCAAATTACATACTCTATCTTCCTAATGAGATGTAATCCCAACTATTGAAATGAGGGGAAATATATGAGGTTTAAAATGCATGGGGAAGGTTTGGAGTATTTATGGAGAATGCAGGAATGTTTTCCTTAGCAAGACATAGTAGGGTCTTTAGACATTTGAAAACCTCTAGGAGTTGTGACTCTGTCTTTAGACTAGGATAAATATCCTAGTCATGTGCTCTACAAAGTGTAATCAAGGGAAAACACAGGTAATTGGAGTTACTGATTACTGGAGTTTTGATTAGTAGATGTAGTAAATAGAGGGGCCTAATGTTGATTTTGGTAGTTATCTGTCAAAATGAGTAACTGTGGACTAATGTGGGCCATAATAATTAGAGAGGCTGATGTTTGGAAAGAAGCTTCCTCATTTTTTAGGTGAATCTGGGTATGGGGAGTATTTGTGTGGACAAACTAGGAGAGGGAGTTGTGGTCACAGGGTGGGCCCTCTGATGATTGATGTGAAAGGGACATTCCAGGTAAAACCTAGGAGTGGTGCATAACTCTCAAAGAATTTGAGCTTGGCAAACAGCAAAATTGAAATTCTAGCTGTGACATTTTCTAGCCATGTAAAATTGTCATAAAACTGAAAATTTCTGAACCTCTGATAATATCATTGTCAAATTGGTAAATGAACCATAAACAGCAGGATTAAATAAGCAAATATATGTATATAATCAAACACACAGTCACACTTAATACATTTTTTTTCTTTCTGTCTGTATCTGGGGAAAATATTGGTGAGTTAATCCTACTTTCACTTATGACAAAGTATCATTTGTCCATGAAATGTATTTAAATATTAATCATGTTTTAGGGGTTACAGGTTATAAATGATTAATGTTTCTATGTATACAATACACACATAAAGAAGAAAAGAGAAATGCAGTGGTGTTCCCACTTATGGTGAATATTATAGGACAGGATTTCAGCAACCACTTTACTAAAATATCTGAAGTAGCAATAAGCTATCCTCTTAAACCCCTTCATGCTATATTTTCTGAGCCTCCTAGCATTATGAAAACTGTGAGTTCTGACAGAAACTTTATGACCATGTACTCCTGCTACATGGTTTATGCAGGGTTTTGGAGATGTTGATTTGGAGGATGGGCATCATTAATCCCACCAAATGATGTTAGTCCTTGAATTGGTTAATCCCATAATGAAATAATTTTTAACTTGTATATTTGACATCAAAAACTATTGGGTAAAGATCTAAAAGTCAGATTTGAGAGAAGGATCTTTAGAGAAATCACATGGGATTGAACTAAGATGATATAAATTTTATATATTTGCATACAGAAAGGCAGGGGCAGTGTAGAGCAGGTAGGTATTGAGGGTCCAGAAGGCTTGGATGGATTTTGGAGAGCCAATGCTAATGCATAAATCAAAAATACTTAAATCTGAGAAATTCCACAATATTTACCTGCAGATGGAGAGCAAAATCCACATGTGGCATGAGATAAGGATAGCTAATTTTTGAATCATGGAGGGGATCAAAAAACTCAACACAATGGGATAATTAACATATGAAACTGAATAATTGTCATGTTTGATACCTGTATTTATATTTTCATTATCACAAATAATAACCACCGCCTTCTTACATTTGAGTGTGGGAGATGAGAATCCTCCCCCAGTTTCTCTTAGTGTATACTGCATTTTCATTTGGTTAGTCTGGGGGTTTACTTCCAGGAGAAGTTTAGGGTACACGTGATGGATAGTTCTGGAAATTGTGGACAAGTCTTGAATATTTGGGCTTCTTTATCCTCAACATTGCCTGCTTTTAGTGTTTGGACTGAGAGTGAAAAACCAGAGGAAGATGGTTGATGGCTGAGCTAGTGATAATGTAATCACTGGTGGGCAGGGAATTGTTATTTCTACTAAGGTTTAACCCACTTGCCAGATTTGAAGCTTTCTCATATTGGCCAGGATATCCTAAGTGCACTTAGGAGATATTCACGGGACTGAGATTTGGTTCACTTTCCCTAGGACTCTGGGATAATTATGGTGGATTAGGGACTGACTAAGAAATAATCTCCATTCCACCATTTTGATGTCCTATAAGAAAATTATTATTAAGAATTATAAATTCATAAACCTTTTAATCAATAGTCACAGCTGTTTTAGCCTAGAATTGTGAAGGATTAACTTGTCTTTTGGAATGTCATAATTCTGCTATGCAGGCAACCCCATCATTTATTACCCAAAAAACAAATGTTTAGAAGGAGCAAGTCACCAAATGTGATATTTACACATCCTGTTTGTAACCCCTGTAAAACTAAAAGCTAAAAAACTTTATATTCCTGTTCAATGTACCATAAATAGAATAGAACAAAGAACCCTCAAGACACTGCATCTCTCCTGTGGAGGGTTGGTCACTCCCGACCAGATGGATTCAGTTACTTTTGATGAGGTCATTCCTCAAGAGTTGCAAGACTCATTGGATTTCTGAAGTTTGGAACCACTTAAAAGAGATGGGTCCCAAGCTGCCAGTTGGAGCCTCACCCAGGAGGGGACAACCTGCCTGAGACCATTTTTCCAAACAGGATTCTAAACAGCTGCAAAGGGGCTCCCTAGCCATGTGAGAGTTCAGATGATGAGTTTTCCCCTGATTTGGTGAGTGGTTGTATATATTTTCATTTTTTCCTATGTCTTTAATTAAATACTTTTCTTTTTTGTGATTACTCAATTGTTATAGTCATTTAATATAACCTGAATCTCATTTCATTGAATAAATCTGCCTTTGCATAGCATTTAAAGTTCTTGCCTCTTCCATACCAAAACATTTAATAAAACTGCCTCTGCATAGCATTTACAGTTTCTGTCTCTTCCTTAGCAGAACAGACTTATAATAACATTCCATCCTCCATTAAGTCTAAGTATTCTGAGAAAAAATGTGAGAGGGTTTTATTTTTCTCATGCAGCCCATGGCCTCAGTGAGGAAATAATTCACTCATTTATCATGTTATTGGTTGTAATGTGCTAAGGATTGTGGAGAATACCTGGTGATATAGATAAGTACAAAATTTAGTCCAATAGAGATGCAGATAGTTCATCAAAAGTGTAGAATCACCCTAGGGGAAGGCTATGTAGTATTCAGGAAAGCACAAAAGTTTGGTCAGAAAAGGCAGTGAAAAATTATTTATTTTCTCCAATAGTGAACTTTTTTAACTTTTGATTGAATATATTGGCACATTTGGAAAAGAAGTTTGAAATACTTATTACCATGTGACACCAATTAGCACTTCTCTCTTTGTAAATAACCT
>JAQZBX010078041.1:0-14181 GCA_029593785.1 Cabassous unicinctus
CATATACAGACATCTGATATTTGACAAGGCCACCAAGCCCACTCAGTTGGGAGAGAATGGCCTCTTCAACAAATGGTGCTTGGAGAACTGGATATCCATATCCAAAAGAATGAGAGAGGAACACCATCTCACATCTTATACAAAAATCAATTCAAGATGGATCAAAGATCTAAATATAAGAGCCAAGACCTTAAAGACCTTGGAAGATAATATAGGGAAGCATCTACAGGACCTTGTAATAGGAAATGGTTTCATGAACTTCACACCCAAAGCAAAAGCATCTAAAGAAAAAGGTATATAAATGGGATCTCCTCAAAATTAAAAACTTCTGTACCCCAAAGGATGTTATCAAGAAAATAAAAAGGCAGCCTAACCAATGGGAGAAAATAATTGGCAAACATATATCTGATAGGAGCCTAATATCCTGCATATATAAAGAAACCTTGCACCTCGAAAATAAAAAGACAAACAACCCATTTGAAAAATGGGCTAGCGACTTGAAAAGATATTTCTCTGAAAAAAGAAATACAAATGGCTAAAAAGCACATGAAAATATGCTTGACATCACTAGCTATTAGGGAAATGCAAATAAAACTACAATGAGATATCATCTTGAACCCATTAATATGGCGGCTATTAAAAAAACAGCAGAATATAAGTGTTGGAGAGGATGTGGAAGAATGTAAAGCCTCATCCACTGCTGTTAGGATTGTAGAATTATCCAGCCACTATGGAGGATAGTTTGGCACTTCCTCAAAAAACTAACTTTAGAACTTACATATGATCCATCAATTCCACTGCTGAGTATATACCCTGAAGTACAGAAAGCAAAGACATGAACAGATATATGCACACCAATGTTCATAGCAGCATTGTTCACTATTGCCAAAAGTTGGAATCAACACAGATGCCCATCAACAGATGAATGGATAGACAAAATGTGGTACATACATACAATGGAATATTACAGTAAGAAGTATTACTGTAATCTGTAAGAAGGAATAAAGTGCTAACACATGGGATAATATGGATGAATCTTGAAGACCTTATGTTGAGTGAAGCAAGCCAGTCATTTAAGGATGAGCAGTATATGACCTTACTGATATGAATTAAGGAAATTGAGCAGTCTCAGAGAGCTATTATCTGTAAGATAGGTTTATGAGAAAGAGAAGAGAAGTTTGTGAACGATCACCCATACAGATATAATCTATGGTAAAGTGATAGATTGTAGCTGTGTATTGAAGGGATAGGACAGAAGGGTAGTGATATTATTGGGTTGGGTGGTGCAGGGTTGACAGGTGTTTAGATTGGGAATGGTGGGTCAGAATGTCCAGGATACTGGTGGGAGGGCAGGGAGAGGGACCAGGTGAATACTGGGGATTTGTGGGTTAGAGTTCGGGATTACAGAGTTAGGAATGCTCTTATGGCAAGATGACAAGGAGGGTCACTGGTTTGGGGGGTTGGTTGGAGGGGCATTTGGGACAGGGAACACCTGAGGAAGACTTCTATGGAGTGTTTGTGTGTTCATTCTGCCATATTGTGTTGTATCAGTGGATGGAGATCCACATAATGAGTGGGAAAGAGTTGGACTACCATCTTTGTGAAGACCAATTTGTTCAGATATAGTCTGGCAGGAGTCTTTCGAGAGCAGGGGCAGTTCCTAATGGGGAAGGACAGACCAGTGTTTCAAGACCTCTTGTTGCATGTAACTATGAATCTTTTCATCCAACGAGCCAAGCCAGGGGGTCATCATGGGCCCTGGGGTGATGGGGTTGGAGGGGTAGAGTAGATCAAACAGGGGGTATTTAGTGGTCAATAGAGTTGTTTTTCATAACCACACAGTGATGGACACAGGACATGGTAAATATCATCAAAATTTGTGAAAGTGTATGGTCTAAAATGTAAACAATGGTGTAAACCATTGACAATGTTTAGTAGCTATGTTTCACTATTTGTATACCAGTTATAATAATGTTATCATCCACATATAAAAAGGTATTAATATGGGGGGGAGGAAAGGGGGAGGATGTTGGGTATATGAGAGTCTCCTGTATTATGTGAGTGACTTTGCTGTGATCTAAAATGTCTTTGGAAACAAAATGAAGAATAATGAGACACTGGTGAATGAGATCGGGAAGGTGCCACAGTACAGACTGTACTCCAGATATTGCAGTGATGAAAGGCAAAAGGTCAATAACATTTTTTTTTTCATTTTTTAATATCCAAATCTTTTAATTTAATTTTATTATTAGTTATTAAATTTTTAAATGTATTTTATCTCTTACATTTACACTTATTATTATTTCAGTTTCCTATTAATTGTATTCAGCTATTGTAATGGCTTCATCTTTGAGGAGGCTTTGGATCACAGAAGGGTTACAACAGGGGTGGAGGAGGATCATTGGTGTGGGTTGTCAGGGATGGGGAATGCATGGGAGGAAGTGCACATAAGCATAATTATAAGGTATATGAAAATGTTCAAGTGTTCACGGGGCATTGTCACAGTGGGTGGAGAATCACTCAATAAATGAAAGAATACTGAATTCCCATCCTGGAGAGCTCTTCCACATTCTCTAAGGGAGCAGCAACAGTCCCCCAAGTCCAGGGGCAGTGACTGGCGAAGGACAATGATCCACTGATGGGCCCTTGATATTGATGACTAGCCTTATGAGTCTTTGCTCTTGAAATTGACACATAGCCTATTGCTATGGGGAGCCTAAGTGTTGCCTCCTGAGAGCTTCCATGTTGCCCAAATGTGGCCTTTCTGTAAGCCAAACAGCATATGAATGCATTAGGTTCCTCCCAGCATGGAACATAACTCCTGGGGATGAGCCTCCTTGTCACTAAGGGATTGTTACCAAGTGCCAACTGGCAATGCGACTTGAAAAAGACCTTGAATAAAAGGGGGAAAAGGTAAAGACAAATGAATTTATATGGCTAAGAGACTTCAAAATGAGTTGGGAGGTCATCCCATAGGTGACGCTTACACACATCTCAGTAGGATCTCATAGAACTCCAAAGTGGATATCACCCTAAATAGTGGGGCTCCTGAGGGCTCTGGAGACACCCAGGGCCTATGTCAGGGAGGATATCTCCGGAGTTTGGTGCTTTGCCAGTTTGCCCTTCTTTGGAGTTTTTGCTCCTGAGAGTGACAGAGTTGGACTCAACTATGCCTTCCCTGCTCATGGTTCAACTGTCCCTTCTATTCAAACCTATACTTAGTGCTGGAGTTTGTAGCTGTACATCAGAGACTGGAGTCTTTGGGCTGTCCATGTGCCAGCTGGGCCTGGAACCTCGGTGGAGCACCAGTTCCTACTCTACAACTCATTTGACACACCCAGGACAACAGGCGAGGAGATGATGACGGACAACAGCCATTCCAGTGAAGGGAGGGAGTCTGCAGCTGCAGGCAGGATAATCCCATCCATCATCCCCATGGGACATAAGCCCCCCCTCAATTGGAAGTGGTGTGGACATCACCATCCCAGACTCCTCAGGATCAGGGGAACAGCTATGGACTAGAGTGGACTTGTATTCTACTATAGACATATTGTGAGTCAAGCAAGGAAGAAATTACAACACTAATGTGGAACCAGTGGCCACTGGAGTCACTTGATACAGGGAGAGGGAAAAGCATTTGTAATATGGGGGCTTTTCTGGCAGATGGGAATTGTCCTGGGTAACATGGCAATGACAGATACATGCCATTTTATATCATCATATAACAAGCAGAACTGTGTGGGAGACATTGTGGTCTACAATTTGAACTATGGTCCATGCTTAATGGCAGAGCCCCAGGATGTGTTTATCAATTGCAATGAATGTGCCACACTAATGAAGGATATTTATGGGAATCTCTATATTTATTGTGTAACATTTATGTAATCAAGGTATCTTTTAAAAAATAAAAAAAAATGCTATATAAAAAATTAAAAATGGACAAGTGACCAGAATAGAATACTTCTCCAAGGAAGAAATACAAATGGCTAAAAAGCACATGAAAAGATTCTCAACATCATTAGCTATTAGGGAATGCAAATCAAAACTACAATGAGATACCATCTTATACCCATTAGACTGACAACTATTATAAAATCAGAGGACTATAAATATTGGGAAGGATGTGGAGGAATGGGAACACTCATCCAATGCTGGTGGGAATGTAGAATGGTCTAGCCATTGTGGAGGACATTTTTGAGGTTCTTCAAAATTCTAAGTATAGAACTGCCATATGATCCAGCAATTCCGCTTCTGGGTATGTACCCAGAAGAATTGATAGCAAAGATACGAACAGATATATGCACACCAATGTTCACAGCGGCATTATTCACTACTGCCAAAAGTTGAAATCAACCCAAATGCCCATCAACAGATGAATGACTAAATAAAATATTGCACACACATACAATGGAATATTACACAGCTGTAAAAGGAACACAGTGCTAACACAAGGGATAAAATGGATGAATCTTGAGGACCTTATGTTGAGTAAAGCAAGCCAAGCATTGAAGGATGAACTGTACATGACATCAATGATATGAATTAAGCAAATTGAGTGGACTCAGAAAGCTATTGTCTGGAAGAAAGATTTACAGGAAATAGAAAGGGAGAAGGGTGTGAAACAACACCCATATGGATGCAATCTATGGTAAGGTGAAAGTGTGTAGCTGCATACTGAAGGGATATGACAGGAGGGTAGTGATATTATTGGGTTAGGTGGTGCAGATCTGACAAGTGGGTGTTTTGGGGAGTGTGCTTGAAGGTCCAGAGAACTGGGGGGAGGGTTGGGAGAGGACCAGGTGAACAATGGGGATTTGCGGGTACGTGGTTGAAAGTATAAATTTGGGAATGATCTTATGGCAATATGACAAGGAAGAGTTACTGGTTTAGGGTGTTGAATAGGGGGGCATTCAGAACAGGGTGCACCTGAAGGAGGCTTCTAGGGAGTTTGTGAGTGATCATTTTGTCATAATGTGTTTTATCATTAGTTGGAGACCCACATAATTAGCGAGAAGGAGTTGTACTCCCATCCTTGGATGGACCAATTTTTTCACAAATAGGCAGGAGTCTTCCGAGAGCATGGGCAGTTCTTTGACTGGAGGTCAAACTGGTGTGTCAAGTCCTCATTGTTGCATGTAACTATGAATCTTGTCATCCAAGGAGTGAAACCAGGGTGTGACCATGGGCCCAAGGGGAGGGGTAGGGAGGAAGAGAATATATTGAATAGGGTGTATTTATTGGGCAATGGTAATGTTCTACTTGATCTTACAATGATGGACACAGGCCATGTAAAATATCATCAAAATTTATAAAATGTATGGTCTAAAATGTGAACCATAATGTAAACCATTGACCATGTTTAGTACCTATGTTTCACTATTTGTATATCAGTTATAACAAATGTACAATTTGCATATAAAAAGGTATTAATACAGGAAGGAGGAAAAGGGGAGGATGTTGGGTATATGATAGTCCCCTGTATTCTGTATGTGACTTTACTGTGACCTAAATCTTAGTAAGAGACTGGGTAATAAATGGAAGAAAATGCCACTGTACAGACAGGACACCAGATATTACAGTGATGAAAGGCAAAATGTCAAAAAATATATTTAAATATATTTTTCATTTTTTTAGTATCTCCAAAAATAATTTTATTTAGTTAAAAGTAATATCATAATTTTGCAGCAACAGTAAAGAAGATATTATATCAATTCTAAGAGACGGAAAAATGGGGTATAAGGGGGTATGTGATTTTTCCTTTTGGAGTAGTGAAAATGTTCTCAAATTGACTGGGGTGTTTACAGAACAACTTTGTGATGAATATGAAAGCCACTGCAAGTATGCTTTGGATGAATTGTACAAAGCTTGGGACTCTATTACACAATGAATCCTGTGGTGGAAGATGGACTATGTTTAACAGAACAAATGTGAGATCATTTGCTCATGAATTATAGCAAGTATATGTCATAGCAACCATGACAGGTTGCAATGAACCAGGTGGATTGGGAATTAAACTAAAAACTAAATGTAAATATTGGCTATAAGTAGTAATGTTTTGACACTGCTCTTTCTTTTACCTTTCTTTCTTTCTTTTTTTTTACATTTAGAGAATAGATTTTATTTTATTAAATTATAATATCTACATATTTATTTCCCTGATTATACCAGGAAATAGTTTTCTGAAGTTAAAATCTGATTCAGAAGCCTGAAAAGCATTAGCCATTGTAACCTTGTCTTCTGTGAATTGATTTATCATCTTCCCAGTAGTCTATGTTCCTTTGAGATGAACTCAAACCTAACTCTTTTTTGCCAGGAAAGGAAGGAACAAGATTTTTATAACAAGGAGTTTTGAATTAACTAGTGTACACCAGTGATTTTGATAGGATTTTTTACATGTAAAATCATGGCACAACTTATACAAACTCTACGTAAATTTAGCACATTTATCTTCTTATTCTGTCCATTAACTTGATGTTAATGTAGTATTACATTTAACTTGAGCTTCTCTCTGTTTCTTTTTCCTTTAATATTCTAACTTCTAACTTTGTTTAATGAGTACCAAATAATGGTACTTTCAAAGCTGTTCTCTGTAATTTACTTTTTTTTTCACATCATAAAAATGAATTATTTTATTTACTAATGTGTCTTATAAGCCTTGTGCTTAAAACATTGGTTGAGTATTAGCTCAGCATTGAAACATATATGTATATATTCTTTCAATATTTAATTGTTCTACATATTAATTTGGGAGGGGGGGAAGAGAAGCAGCCTGTCCTTTTATACAATTTTTTTTTCATGGAGTATAATTTTAATATGCTTTTGAATTTGGTTAGGAAGTATTTTCTTTTTTCTTTTTATTTTTTTTCATATATATTTTAAAAGACCTGTCTTTTGACACCTGTTTCTTTTACTCTTCTGTGCACCCCCTCCTTCCTTCCTTTCCTTCTTTCTTCTCTTCTTCCTTTTCTCTTCTCTCTCATGTCTCTTTTTTATACTAATTGGTATCGTTATGATGGTCAGTGTTTGGTCCAGTAAACCTTGGTCTGATGGTTCCTAAGATATTTTGTGGATTTAAATCATCAGTCATTGATTGCATCTATGGCTGATTATAAGGAAGAAGGGAGATTGTCTTTAGCAATGTGAAAAGTCTCACCAAATCATTTCAAGTCATAAAAGGAAGAACTGACCGTTTCAGCAGTTTGAAAGAACAATTTCTTTACTTCAATCAGCCTGCTTCTCCTGGGGAATTCACTAAAATCTTCAATGGACTTCCTAACTTGGAGCCTGCCCTACAACATATTTACAACCACATGTAAAGACATGTTGGTTCTGCTCCTCTGCAGAAACCTAATACATTGATTTTGAATTACTTTTCCAAACCTACTTGATGACGAATTCTGAAAAACACTTATTTTCTTTGAGTGTCAAAAGATATTTTTAAATATATATTTAGCTCCAAAATACACCAATGACATGAAGGAGAGGTTTTTTTCAGTTTAACATAAACTCTTGTTTCATTGATATTCTTAATATATTTTATTACTCTGCAAAAATGCCAGAACTGGATAAATATTTTTATGATGAAATATCAATAAGTGATTGCAATCTTTCTCTTGGGAAAAGAATACACCCTCTGGCAAGAGGGAATGGTTTTGTTTGACCTTCCGCTAATGCACAAGGAAATCAAATAAATTCACATTAATTGCTAAACAGGGGATTCATTGTGGGATATGTTGAAACATCACTCTTTTACCCAAGCCCCACCACCGTAACCAAGTATTTAGGAAGTTTTGTCATTTCACTCTCGCATTACTAAAATTTGGACTCAGCTGCTCTAAGGTAGGGTCTTAGTTTTACATAGAAATCACATTGACCATCTCTGAAAATGGGGAATTTTTCTTTAGGCATCACTTTGAGGAATAAAATTTGCTATGCTGAGATCTTATCTTCTAATGACAGAGGCAAATTTCTCTTCAAGTTTAAGAAGTATAAATAAATACATTTTGACAAGTTGCCTATTGGAAAATGGATGATTTTTCTTTAAAAATTGGAAGCTAAGAGGAATCTAGTCATTAAAGGATTCACTGAAGAAAAAAGGGAAGTGCAAGAGCTAGTGTTTTGAAACGTGTGCTTAGTATTCATCACGAGGAATTTTCAGATGTTAATGGGTAGGTTGTAAGTATGTTGATTATTAAGGGAAAAACATGGATTATTTTCTGGATATTTTTAAAATAAGGGTTGTTTTCTTTGTATGTGGCCAGGTGTGGGGGCAGATTGTTGCCTGCTTTGGAGTAGATGAAAACATATTGAATTCTTTTTTTTTTAATATTTCTGATTATTTTAAGACCTTTCTCCTTTTCTTACTCCGTAAGTCATTTGTATGTTTATATGTGCTCATGGAAACTCTCAAGACCACACTATTTTTTTAATAGACTTAATGAAATCCTCTGAACATGTTCCTAGCATGGCTGTATAAAAGCTCATTGGTCTACTTAACTGGAGCAGAATGGTGTTATATCTACATTTTGGATGCTTAGATTATATAGCATAGTAGTGAACATGTGTTTAGAACTGCAGGTCTTGGCTTCTCACCACCCACTCTATTACTGCTAGTCTTGTGCAGTTGCTGCTTCCCTCTAGCCTCAATTTCCTCTTCTACAGCATTATTGGGGAGGCCTAAATGATTGCTAGGCCCCATTCTTTGGTTTCTCTTGTCACCATGTCTACTGTCTGACACCACTGCTGAGAAAGTTATCTCCCATTGATCAAAATAGTAGCCATTCTTCTGGCAGCTGCAAGTTTGGAATTTAGACACCCTACTTAATATCATGGGAGCCCAGATGTGCTTTTATTTCTTGATCAGTGATGGTATCCTTAGAAATATTTTTGAGATATATTGACACCTAGTATTTAAATCTAGACAATTCCAATGGCGCTAATTCCAGACACATTGGGTGTTCAATAGATGTTACCTAACTTCTATTATAGCACTAATTTTTAAAGTAATAAAAGGCTCTTCTATCTTTGTTTTTTTATGTTTAATTTTCCACTCTGAAAATTTCCAAATTGTCTCTAGGTTGAAAGGAAATATAGGATTCATTTTCATTGCACAAATAAATCAGGTATCATTTGGATGAATAAAGCAGGTGAAGGTTATATCTAGGGAAATATATGATCATGAAAATTAAATATAGGTTCAAGAATAAGAAACAAATGTGCATCAGTGGATACTAAGTTGCCATATGTAGAAGAGAAAATCTACTATTCAGTACCTGAAGTAATGCCCAAATTGTTTGCTAGTTTTAAAAGTAGAAAAAGAATTACATAATGTTGAATGAAATAAATCAGACACAAAAGGACAAATATTGTATGGTCTCACTAATATGAATTAAATACAATAAGTAAACTCATGGAGTTAAGTTCTAGAGATCCAGGTTTCTAGGAGAAAAAAATGTGGCTTGAAAAGGGTGAGCTGATGCTGAATGTGTGTAGAATTGTTAATAAGGTTTATTGTAAATTTGTGGAAATGAATATAGTGGAGGATAAAAAATTATATGAGTATAACTAACACTGCTGATGTATAAATGTGATTGTGGCTGAAACAGGTAGTCTTGGGACTTAAATGCCATTTAAAGGCAGCTGGAGGATAATCTCCAGGTTTGTAAAACATAGTGATTTTGGTGGTGGATAACAATTGTGGCTAATAGTACAAATACAAGAATGTTCTTCTATTATGAGGTGTTATGAATATGGTGCTACATGGAAAAATACAACTAATATAACTTATTGACTATAGTTATCAGTAGTATTGCAATGTTTTTACAGCAATGGCAAAGAATATACTATATCAATTTTCAGGGTCAACAACAAGGAGTTTAAGGAGGTATGGGCTTTTTTTTCCATGTGGACTAATGAAAATATTTTAAAACTGACTGAGGTGATGACAGCACAATTCTGCGATGAAGCTGAAAGTCACTGATTGTACACTTTCGATGGCTTATACAAGGCATGGGACTGTAAAACACAGGAAATCCAGTGGTTAACAGTACAGATGTAAGAACATTCTCTCATGAACTATAACAAATATAAAATTCTAATACAGGGTGTTAATACTTCAGTGGTTTTGGGGAAAATACACCAAATGTAATATATAGACTATAGTTAGCAGTACTATTTTCATGTTCTTTCAGCATCTGTGAAAAATGATTCACAACAATGCAAGGTGTTAGTGGACACCATATGGGAGCCCTGTATGTTATACATAATTGTTTCATAAACTAACAACTATTCTAATGACAAAAATTAAAGAATTACAGGTTAGTGGATATAGGCAAAGAAAGAGAAGAAAAATAAACCAGTGGATTCAGTCCAGTGTGGTTTCAATAAAAAATATTAATAGTAGTTAATATTAAACATTTTTCTTTCAAGACTATTCAGGTTATATCTGCCAGATATATCTTTCTTAAATAACTATTTCATCATGCTTCCTACTCAAACAGCAATCTATTTATATATCCTATTTCTAGATACTTGGAGTCAAATTCTTACAGCTTTTACTTTCCAGATTCAGGATAATCCATCTTCACCCTATTCTGCATACAATAGTTCTCCAAGACATCCTTTAGCTGCCGGAGACTCTTTCCTGACATTATTTAAACCATTCATAATCCTGTCTTCCTTCTATATTTTTAAATCTCAAATTTTAAAATCAGGCAATTTTTTTGTCTGTGTGCTGTAAGAAAACTAACCTAAGTCTTCTTTTGCTTCTTGTTGCATTACTGCTATTTTCAAAGCAATTATCACTTGTGTTTTTTAAATGCCCCACACTTTCCAGTTATCTCCATCTTCAGCCATAAGTTAAAATTTTTGAGGTAAAGAATGTGACTTATATTATTTAGTCTGATGCACAGTATCTTCAAGGAAAGTTTGGTTTACTCCTACTTCATTCATGGAAAACATCTAAACTCTGCCTGGCACATGACAAACTATAGTTCTTCTTTCTGATTTGTGAGATATTGCAATCTCTTGTTTATCTTCCTATTTCTCTTGATAGTTTCAATGAAGTTGCCTTATCACAGCAAATTTAAGCCAAAGCAGATATGTCCCAATATCTATTCTTGACCAAATTTTCCTCATGAAGAAGCAAAAATCTGCTAATATTAGAACTTGGAAGCTTATTTTACAGAAATAAATTTCTTCAATAATGTTTTCACTTAAGTGGTAAGATCCACACTATATTTAGTATTTATGAGAAGCCAAGTAATAATAATTGACAATTCATCTTTCAATGTCCCTATATATAACAAACAGATTCTCATATACATTACTCAAGAATAAGACAGAAAAGAATTTATCCCATTTTATTCCAGGGAATTCTAATACTACTCTGTCTTTTACCCTTTAAAGTCAGGAATTTCTTTCTAATAAGCAGGAATTATCACCAGAACAATAGGAAAAGAAATGTAAAGAAAGAGTTAATCAACTACATTTACTACCTAGGACAATCTAACAGTGTCAAATTAAAAATGCCACCCTTTCAGAGAAATTGAATTAACATTATTGCTGAAAATAATAAATCATTGTGTTCAATGTACTAATCATACAATTTTAGCAGACTCAATGATTTTAAACAGAAAGAACAACACAATTATTAGTCCTAGACTTACAGGTTGAGCAAATTTCACTGAGGTCCTCATATGAGACATTCTGTGAGAAAATATAGAACCCAGATATTTAAAGTGACCCATGCCTAAAACATGAGCTTCCTTTGACATAAAACACCTTATGTAAAGCTCTGTGACCACCGACCTTCAAATGAAGTTAGCAGTACTGCCTTGTCAATCATTGATGTTCCAAACAATCAAAATGTTTAAAAATTAAAGCAAACCAAATTAAAATTAACTAGAAGTGTTGCCATTATATTTATTTCTCTATCAATTAATTAAATCACAAATGGATGACTTTGAGAATGTTAACAATGTAATCATCTTAAATTAAATGTAATCAAGCATATATATTGATAACAGGGAAATACAGGAGAAAAGATACTGATAACCAGCCTCAGAAAATTTTCAATCTAGGTGGTAAGATTAGAAAATGTTTGGGGAAATGTTTCATGTTAAAAATGGAGCAGACTCTGAAACTCATAATTTGTGAATTATTATATTTATTTCCCACTTCTAGTCAAGAGAGATATAGACCTTTGAAGTTTTTTTCATAGACAATAAAACTGAATTTCAAGATTGGTTTATCTGTCCAATGCCACAACTACAATTAACATTGAAAGTAAGATTCTGAAAGATACTGACTTCAAAGTTTATGTTCTTTCCTTTATGAATAATTAGGTCTACCATTAATACTTGATTATTGATTAAATGACTAAATTTCTGTCTTTGCTATGCTAAGTGCTATCATGTGAAATGGACATGGAGGCCAGTTTTAAGAACTCCACTGACTTCATCCTCTTGGGACTCATCACCCACCCTGTGTTTCCTGGGCTTATGTTTGCAGTTGTCTTTTCCATCTTTGTGGTGGCTGTAACAGCCAACGTGGTCATGATCCTGCTTATTTACATGGACTCACATCTCCACACACCCATGTACTTCTTACTCAGCCAGCTCTCCATCATGGATACAGTGTATATCTGCATCAGTGTCCTGAAGATGCTGCAAGACCTTCTGTCGAAGGAAAAGACCATTTCCTTCATAGGCTGTGCAGTTCAGATATTCCTCTATGTGACCATGATTGGAGGAGAATTCTTGTTGCTGGGACTCATGGCCTATGACTGTTTTGTAGCTATGTGCAACCCCCTCTGATACCCTCTCCTCATGAACCACAGGATTTGCTTGCTTATGGCGATAGGCTCCTTGGCTGGGGGTTCCTTGGATGGATTTATACTTACCCCTGTCACTATGAGTTTCCCTTACTGTGGGTCCCAAGAAATCAATCACTTTTTCTGTGAGATCCCAACTGTGTTGAAGCTGTCATGTATTGACACCTCCCTCTTTGAAACCCTGATGTATGCCTGCTGTGTGCTGATGTTGCTCATTCCCATATCTGTCATCTGTGTCTCCTACACACAGATCCTGATCACCGTTCATCAGATGAACTCTGCTGAGGGCCGGCGCAAAGCCTTTGCTACTTCTTCCTCCCACATCATGGTGGTGAGCATTTCCTATGGGGCAGCCTTCTACACCAATGTTCTGCCCCATTCATACCACACACCAGAGAAAGACAAGGTAGTGTCTGCCTTCTACACCATCCTCACCCCCATGCTCAACCCACTCATCTACAGCTTGAGGAATAAAGAAGTGGCAGCAGCTCTAAAGAAGATCCTGGGGAAATGTTTCTCCTCTCAGAGAATCAGAGCTGGCAATGTGTCCAGGAAATAATAGGGGCTTCTGGCCCTGGGTGCAAACATCTCTGTTGCTGGCTAGAGAGACATATACTTTTTAAAGAAAATTTATTTTCTTGGTTCAGAAAAATATTCACAGTCACTTTTAAAATCCTGAGATATTGTCTAACAAAATATTTCTATTATAAGCATCATTTAAGAACTATAGCTGAAGGCTGTATTCAGCATTAGCCAAGGTGATTATCTGGTTTCACTGATATTTTCCCCAGAACATTCTTATTCAGATAGAACTATTCCTAAAACATCACATGTTGGTCAAGCATCCCTATTAAGAGTCCAAAACATGTAGTTTTATATGTTACTTGGGTTCATGTGTCATTTACAACTGAATTTCTAACAATTTTTGAAGAGAAATCTGTAAGGAGCACTTGCCATGTCCTTGAAGATCTAATTTAAAACAGTCAGTAAAAGTAAAATACTTTCTATGATAAGAGTGCAAGAACCTTGTTTAGGAAGCTGTTGTGTACATGATATCATTGTATTTTTAGTTTTGCATTATTTTCACATTTTATGAACATCTGTATTCTCTCATCACTGAAATTAAAATATGGTTAACTTTATCCTATTCCAAATAAGTCTAATAGGTTCTGTAGCCATTTGGCAGTTTGATGTAATTATGAATTCCAAAAATATATATTGGATTATGCTTGTAAACTGGTCTGCTAATCTGGGCATGATTGAGTTATGATTAGGGCATTGACTGGGCCACATCAGTAGGGTGTTGAGCCCCACCCCTTGGTAGGGTGGGAATCAAATATAAAAGGCAA
>JAQZBX010078042.1:0-14181 GCA_029593785.1 Cabassous unicinctus
CTTATACTGATACCATAGCCACATGCACATTTAAATGCCACCCCTGAAATAGGATTTAAGAGAAGTCAATACTTAATGTGGTTGTTGGAGAAAAACTAGATGTAGGACTGGTGTAAGAATTGATGGATTAGGTTTTGTTAAATGTATTTTTGATAGGCTATTTGTAATCCTTTAGTGTATATTCTTACTAGACTTGTCTGTAGGTTGATTACTGCCTAATTAAATGAGGAGAGCACCATTCTGGTTATCATGTCCTTTTAAGAATCATTAACACAAAACAGGAAGGCATTTATGTACAACTCTAAAGGCTAACTATGTTGAGGTGACTTAGACCTTAGGGGCTGGTGTTCCCAAAAGTGATTTGCAAACCCATGACTATGGCCAGAAGCAAATCCAATTTGCAATTTTATGAAATGTTCCATAAGACATCAGGATCATCTTTTCCTTTAGATTCCATCATTAGATTTTTGTTGAAAATTAATTTCAGACATGAATTTAATAATTCATCTATTAAACTGATACTTGAAGATTTAAAGTAAACCATATCTATGGAAATAAACATGTTTAATTGAAATTTGTTTTATTTGATAGGTAAGATATCAATGAAACTGGAGAAATACTAGGTGTTGTGTTCACAGTACAAAACTATTGGATTAAAAAAATTATGGACCTTAGGTGTATGCAAAATAATAACTGCTGAGGTTGAATAAGGTTTCATATTATTACTGACATATCTAATTCCCCATGTTTGTAATGCCTACAAACAGATTCTGCCAATTTTCTCTTGCATTGCTGTCTTTTTTTCTTATTTATTTATAGGAGCTCTTTGCACTTCTTGTAATTCTGCTTTGCTCATGTGCCTTGCAAATATTTTCTTTCAGTTTGTTGCTTGGATCAGAGACACAAAGAAGCCAAATCAAGTAATTGTGAGTTATTAAACCTCCCGGCTGCCCAGAAGGGCTCCCCTCCCGCACCCCCCAAGATATTAAGCAAGGGTAAAACTCCTGGCGAATTGTATCTAGCTTAGACTAAAGCAGTCGTCTCCCTCCACGGGAAGGTGCTCTGAGTCATCTACGAGGGTACTGGACAGATAGGGAAGTCAGGAATAATCATGGGTAGCTTACCTCGGTGGCTGGAAGGGGCACACATACCTGGCCCTCAGGGTGCAGACTAGGTGGAGACCCAGCCCCCTGCTCCAAATAGGAGTGTGATGGCATATTCCCTGTGAGGAAGAGGGGTCTGGGAACGTGGAGAGGGATTTCTTTGCAGTGAGCTATGCCATCTGAGCCCCCCTTGAATATAGGAAGAGACACTGACTGGACAGAGAGAGGGAAAGGGGATTGCCTCAGGCAGGAAGTCATGCCCAGCGGCCTAGGTAAAGAGAAGAATTACAAAAGAGAGGAGGCAGAGACAGGCAGCCTGTCAGCACCATTACAGCTGACTGCAGAGGATCTAATCTGCCCAAAGGAAAGGGGAACAGATATCTTGCTGAAAGGCTAATTAACCCAAGGAGGCAGAATAGCTTAGTAGAAAAATTCCATTCTAGCATATATGAGGTCCCTGATTCTATTCCTGCCTCTTCCTTCACAAGTGATTCACCAAGTTATCAGGCATCCAGCTGAAACTTTATGACAGGGTACGTATAGGCATTTTCTTTGTATTAGCTTTTTTAAAAATCTATTTAAAAAAAAAATTTTTTTTCCTTTTATTTCCCTTACTTTTTTTCACTAAAACCCAGTTCAAAACCTGCAGAGGGCAGGCTGCAGGGTAAGTGAATGAGAAACACCCACAGCCTGAAAAGATTCTTAGAGGTCTAAGAGAGTAGGCTGTTTTCCCGTGTTTATTTTTTCTTCTCTTTTTTTTAAATGAGTCACTGCTGTCTTGTTTTTTGCTTGTTTTGTCTCCCCTTCCTTTGTTTCTCTGCCTGTTTATTTTTATTTTTCCATTGGTTCCTGATCTATTCTACCTACATGAAGTGAAGGAAGAGATTAAGGATATTAAGAAGTCACTGGGAGAGGATACTGAAGAAATTGTAAACATACATAAAAAAATAACAGATATGACGGTGATGAATGGCACAATACAGGAAATCAAAAAGGCACTGGAAGCACATAATAGAAGATTTGAACAAGCAGAGGAAAGAATTAGTGATGATGAAGACATTACATCTGAAATCAAACAGATAGTAGAACAGATAGATAAAAAGAAAAATCCAGCAAGCACATAGTGATTTGAATGACAACACAAAATACACAAACATATGCATTTTAGGCCTCCCAGAGGGAGAAGAGAAGGGAAAGTGCACTGAACAAGTGTTGGAGGAAATAATGGCTGAAAACTTCCCAACCTTATGGAGGGAGATGGGTGTACATCTATCTATTTATCTATCTATCTACCTATGTACCTAGCATCTATCTATATAATCTATTATCTATCTATTGATCTATCTATCATACTTCTAATCTCTCATCTCTCTAACATCTTTATCATCATGGTCATCATCACCACCATCATCATAATCCTTATCTATCCTTTGTGAAAAAAGTCTTTAATTTCCTTCCTCATGCAGTTCTTCTGAGGTTATCAAATCAAAGTTGTATTATCTGATTGAAGGAATTGAGGTTTATTTTCTTTTTTCTAATCATTGTAAGAGCTTGAATGACAGTAGCTTTCTATGTTTTTCTGAAAATCTGTTTTATACCCAAAGAAATTGAAAACGGGGACTCAGACAGATGCTTGTACACCAATGTTTCTAGCATCATTATTCACAATAGTCAAAAGGTGGAAGCAACCAAAATGAAGTATGTACCCATGATGGAATATTATTAAGCCATTAAGAAGGAATGAAGCTCTAAAATCTGCTGGAACATGGATAAACCTTGAAAACGGTTTGCTGAGAGAAATAAGCAAGGCATATAAGGACAAATAGAGCAGATTTCACTTACATGAAATATCTAGAAATAGCAAATTCATAGAAAGAGAAAGTAGATGAATGGTTACACTGGGATGGAGGGAAGGGAAAGAGAAACTGTTGCTTGTGGATATAGTGTGTAAATTTTGAAAATTTAAAAATAACATATTTTAAACAGATATGGGAGATGGCAAAGGAAACCCTGAAATTGTTGACATTTTAGTTATAGAAACCCACTGACGTCCCTAGAGGTGGACATTGCAGAGCTGAGCCCCTAAGCAGCGCTCTCTTCCTGCCTGCAGCTGATGGCTCCAGAGCGCTGTGGATTGGGGGCTGCCAAGATGATGCTGGACTCTGATGAGGCATAACGAGGTCGGGTTGAGGATCACGACAGAAAGTTGGAGAGTGGAGCAAACTGATGCTTCTGGGTTAAGTGCCAATACTGGGTAATGTTCATGTAGCAGTAAGCAAAAATACACAAGGATATCCCATCTTGCCGCCTTCTGTCTTCTGATACTCCTTTATGACCTTCATTGATAGAATCTAGCTGGAAGCCATCTTTCAAAGAAGAAATGTGCTTTTAAATGACTAAACCCAGAATCTGAGAACAGAATGTCAAAGGGCAGAGCTAGTTTTGAAAGTTTAATATCCAGCAGAGTACACATCTTTGCTTACTCATAGTTTAGTGTTTATGTTTAGGTCTATGAAGCATTTCAAATTATTTTTTGTGTATGTTATGAGGTAGAAGTTGAGCTTCAGTTTTTTCCCTTTGGATATTCAACTCTTCCAGCACCATTTGTGGAAAATATTATCTGTTCCTTTCCAATAATCTTGGCATCTTTGTTGAACATCAGTTAGCCTCATATGTGTGGGTCTATTTCTAGATTCTCTTCTCTTCTCATTTGTCTATGTTTAGCCCAATAATGCACTGTCTTGACTACCGTAGTTTTACAGTAAACCTGGGAATCAGTTTATGTGATTCCTACAAATTCATTTTTCTGTTTCATGACTGCTTTGAGTAGTAGTCTAGTTAATTGTGCTTGTATATTAGTTTTAGAATCAGCTTGGTAATTTCTTAAAACTTTTTTGTTGTTACATTAATATTCTATTGCTGCTGTTACAAATTACTACAACTTTAATGGCTCAAAACACCCCAAGTTTATTAACTTAGTTCAAATGGGTGTCACTGGGCTACTATGGAGATGTCAGCAGGGCTGCATTCCTTCCTGTAAGCTCTAGGGAAGTGCAGTGGATTAAAATAATATCTGGGCTTTGTGCTGGCTCACATTCTCCAAGCCCAGATTCTGTCATCAGGCCCTTTGGTGACCACCATGACACATGTTTATGCAGGTAAATGCCCACTCCCTTGCCCTCTCCTTCTACCTGGGGCTGTGCCCCTACAAAAGTCAACAAGCTCCCCAATCCCCATACTTACAGATCCACCCAGACCTTATAAAGACATAGCCCCACTCCACTGCAATCTTAGGATCCCTGCCTGCTTGCACCTAAGCTCCTGGTGCTTCCCCACTGGCTTGCGAGGCTTTCACCTCCTCTCTCTTCTAGGGCCTGTGAGCATTAAACTTTTCACCAGGCAGCCCCGTGGCCTGCAAGGTGTGCTGTTCTTTTTGTTCTAGAACCTGTGAGTATTATACTTTTCACCCTACAACTCTGTGCCTCATCTTTGCCACGCTTGGCATCCATGTAAAGATGCTAACAGCACAAGGACACTTGCTTCTCCATTTCCAGTTTCTAGAGGCTCTGCATTCCATTTTCGCAGGAATGGCTGGTTGACTCTTCCTCACATGGCATCACTCTGACACTGACTCCCTTTCCCATCTTTTCAGGTCCTTGTAATTACATTACATTGGCTCCCCTCTGATAATTCAGGATGGCATCCTTAGCTTAAGGTTTTCAGATTAACAACCTCAATTCCCCATTGTCATGGAACATAATTGCGTTGGTTTCAAGCTGTACCCCAGAAAAATATTTCTTAAATCTAGTCCATTTTGTGGGTGTTGAACCCATTGTATGTAGGACCTCTTGATGAGGCTACTTCAGTTAAGACATGGCCCACCTCATTCAGGATTTGTCTTAGTCCTATTACTAGAGTCATTTATAATAAATTACATTCAGACAAAGAATGTTAAAAAAAAGCCACAGGAAGCATGTTAAAGTATTATATTTAAAATGTCAGTCTTGGTTTTTTTAATCCAATTGTCCTCTTCTTAAATGTTTCTTTGACAAAACATGGTTTAATAAGAAAGAGTTTAAAATTTCATTGTTATACACCTGGTAATAAAAATGAAAAGTAACTGATAAAAATTCTTTGTTAATTTGACAGTTCAAAAATCATCTTATTAGTCATAGTTTTCATTCCTTGATTCCAGTGTCCCTGAACATTTGCTTGATTTATCTATATTTTCTCTGGACTATATATTTAATATTTGTTCATTTTTCCCATTGGATGTTTTAGGTTTTTCTTGATTTTTATAAAATGGATTTGTCTGTTATATATGACGTAAATTTTTCCAAGTTAAGATTTAAAAATATGTTTATGGTAGCTTGACCAATAGAAGTGTTTCTATTAATTTTATGCTGAAATATATTATTTCCTTTGTGGTTTTTTCATTGCTCCATTGCTTAGAAAAGACTTACATTTTGCAAAATAAATATGAACATCCACATTTACTTCCTTTTTTATGTATTAAATTTTATAGATTTAAAAATTCCATTTGAAAGTTATATAAATGTATATTTTGATAATTAGATTTAACCTGGCAAATATTTCTAGACATTTCATCAATTTTCCCATGCTGTTTTATCAAATAGTGCTTCAATAATCATTAATTTGTAATGCCACTCTTTTCATAGTCAATATTCTCAGGAAAATGAACTGAGCCTGTTTTGGGGCTTTCCATTTCATTTTAATCATCTTCAAATCAGTACCTTTAATAGTTATTGTTTGATAGAGCATTTCAGTACCTGGCAGAGCAAATTCTTCATTATTAGTCTTTCTAAAAATGTCTGTCCTCTTCTAACCTATTTTTCCAAATAAATTTTGAAATAAATTAATTACAATTCAAACATAATGTATGAAATTATTTGAAATATCTGCATTAAATTTTACATTTTAAATAATACTTATAATACTTTTTATTTTTTATTTATTTATTTTTGTCTTAATTTATTCAAGTTTTCTCTTTTACTTTTGGTAAAGATAAATAATACTTTCTCATAAAAATATTCCATGTATCTTGTTAAGTTTATCTTTATTGATATATATTTTATTTAATTGCTACTTTTTATTATTGATTGAGAAGAAAGCTATACATTTTAAATATTTCTTTTATATATTTCCTTCTTCCTGAATTTACAGGTATTTGCAATAGATTTCATATGAATTCTTGACCAAAAACCTGGGCACCATTGCCTGGCTAAGTTGACACATTAGTCTAACCATCACACCTTGATTTAACAAATCTTAACAAATTGTAATAATAGTGAGCCATAGTAACCTAACAGCCATGAAAACAGTTACCCTTTTGACTGAACAGATATGGTAGAGAATGGTGAGTTTTTTCCCTTTAAATTCTGATGATTTTACATTTGCATGGATCCATGCATTAAAGGAAAAAGACTATTTCCTTTCACAACTGTTTGCAATTATACTTTGAGACCTTCCTTAAATTCAACTTATACAAAACTTTCAAACTACCTTATGCACTTTCAAATTATGTGCTAAAGAAAAGGGAAGGCAAATAGCTTTAAATCTCTTACAAAATCACGGTACCATCTGTATAGGATTTACTGCAGAAATGACTATTAAAATGCAATCCTGAAACACAAAAGAGCCTAAGAACTTCATGGAAAATCATCTCTAATGGGCCAAGAAAAAAACATGTGTTAAATGGGATTTTATAAAATTTTAAAATTTCAGAAACAGCCTGGCACCTCAAATATAAAGAAAATAAAACTCAGAACTGTATAGGTGAACAAAAAGCATAGAATTTTTTTATTTTACCTTTGGTTTTCATTAGCAAAATCTGTCCTATATGCCTAAGTGTCTATGATACAAACTTCTCTGTTCAAGAAATTGGATGTAATCATTTGTTCTAAAGTATATTTTCTACAAAAAGCAGAGGAAAGGCAAACTTTCCCCCACTTTGATATAACACTTAGACCCTGACTAAGAGAAAGAATAGTGTGGATATTTGGAAGGAATGTTAAGGTCATTGGTCTTTCTGATCCACTTTTCTGGTAAACATGCTTGGAAAGTTGTTCTCAAGATAGAGCTCCTCATGCTAATGATGCTGGAGGGAGGGCTGAGGACAAGTTCGGAGAATGTAAAAATCTGGCAGAGGAGGGGTGAAGAAAAGAAAACATGTGGGGCAACCAGAAAGGAAAACAGAGAAACTTGTGAGTACAGTAGGAAGTAACCCTGGGAAGCATTTCAAGAAGAGTGACTCATAGTGTCAAAAGCAGCTGAGAGACTGAGAGGCAAGATGGCATTGGTTTAGGAGGGCACTCGCTGACTAGCTCTCTGAAGATGGCGGATTGTGGACAGGGTCCTGCCCGGGGGTCGGTGTTGTGGGCACATGGAGTGAGAAGCTTGGGACATCTCTCTGCAGGCAGATGGACAGCATGGACTGATTGGTAGAGATTCATGAGTTTTAAGCCTGCCTGTGGTGGTTAACACAGACGGCTGAGCCCCACCCTCAGGGAAAAAGGCTGGTTTGAGCCGTGACTCCCACCTGGCAACCTGGTGAAAGGGAGTGTTTTCCGAGAGTGGGAGGGTTCTGGTGAAGGGGAGAGAGGGGTTTCCTTTCTGTGGATTTGCCTGCCTGGAACCCCTTGCAGCTTGGGTGAACAAAATAGCTGGATTGAATCAACACCAGGCACAGGGGAGGGGCAAATCTGCTGACAAACCCTGATTTACCCAGCATCCCGGTGACACTGAGGCTTGGCTCCAAAGGGGGCGGAGTCAGCCAATTTTATCATACTACACTGACAAGCATCAGAGCTTCAGCTCCCCTGGGGAGGCCAGGAAGTGGGACGTGCTTGATTAGTTCCACGAGCCTAGTTAGGGTCCCCTCAGTGAAGGGGGTGGTCTAGAAGAGAACTTATTTTGGGTCCCGTATTTTGCCAAAAAAAAAAAAAAAAAGACAGTCACTTTAAAAAATGAAAAATGAATTCTTCTTTTTAATTTAGTTTAATAGCTAAAATCTGCCTCAAAACCTGCAGAGAGAACCCTGCAGGGAAATTGATTGATAAACACAGCAGGCTCAGAGGTTCTACAAGGATCCTAGAAGGAACGCTGTTCCTCCTTAGCTTTGTTTGACTGCTCTCTTATGTGATTGTTTGGTTTTTCTCTGTTTATTTGTTGTCTCTTGCTTTTCTTTCCTCTTTCCTCCCCCTTTCTTTTTTCTTTCATCTTTTTAAAATTAGGTGCTGCTAGCTTGCCTCTTCTTTGCCGTGCTTCTTATTCAGCGATTTCCCATTCTCTGTCTATATTGATTTTGTCTCCCAAGCTATGTCTTATTCTTCCTTCATCTTTCTGCCTTCTGCTTTCTGTTGTGGTTCTTATATACCACGTTTTTTCATTAGCCCACAACTTAAGGGTGTCAATTTCTATTCTATCTATTCTTTTTTCTTCTTTTTTTATTAATATTAACTTTTTCCTTTCAGCCAATTCTTTACTCTTTCTTTCCTTCCTCATCATTCTAGCCTTCTAAATCATTATATATATATTTCTCTATTTGGTTTCCCAGTCCATTGTAGGTACTCCACTTTTTTCCCTAATACTCTACACTGCCTACATGAGTTAAATATTCATTTCACTAAGTCTTATTTGGCCCCTCTTCTAACTTTTACCAATATTACTATTATCCTTCTTCCTTTCTCACATCTTTTGATTTCTCTGGCACTAATCTTTTGCCTTTAAGGGAACATAAAAAGAAGCAAGGAAATAAAATATGAAAATAAGTGTCAAAGAGAAAACTTAACACACACACAGAACCACCAGCTAAATAAAACTCTAGAGCAGAGAGAGAAGCTAATCAACTGAATAAACCCATCAAGATAAAGTGATGACTAAAAGGCAACAAAAAAATACAAACCACTCTGAGAAACAGGAAGACATGGACCAGTCCTATGAACAAACTAAAAACCAGGAAGAGATGCAGAACATTGAACAACTAATCAAAGCTTTCCAAACAAATATCATGGACCAACTTAATGAAGTGAGGGAAGAAATTAAAGATATAAAGAAGATGCTGGGAGAACATACTGAAGAAATTGTAAGCATACACAAAAACATAACGGATATGATGGTGATAAGTGGCAAAATCCAAGAAATCAAAAAGATGCTGGATTCACATAACAGAAGATTTGAACAGGAAGAAGAAAGAATTAGTGATGTGGAAGAAAATACATCTGAAATCAAACAGATAGTAGAACAGATAGACAAAAAGATAGAAAAAATCCTGTAGGGACTCAGGGATTTAACTGACAACACAAAACACACAAATTTATGCATTATGGGCATCCCAGAAGGAGAAGAGAAGGGAAAGGCAACAGAAGGAGTGTTGAAGGAAATAAAGGCAGAAAACTTCCCAACCCTATTGAGAGAGATTGATGTACAGATCCAGGTAGCACAGCACACCCCAAAAAGTATAAATCCCAACAGGCCAACTCCAAGACATATACTTGTCAAAAAGTCCAATGCTCAAGACAAAGAGAAAATACTCAAGGCAGCAAGAAAAAAGAGAACCATTTCACATACAAAGGAAGCACAATAAGATTAAGTGCTGATTTCTCATCTGAAACCATGGAGGCAAGAAGACAGTGGTATGACATAGTCAAAGTACTAAAAGAAAAAAACTTCCAGCCACGAATTCTCTATCCAGCAAAACTGGCATTCAAAAATGATGGAGAGTTCAAAATATTCACAGATAAACAGAAATTAGGAGAGTATGTCAATAAGAAACCTGCACTTCAAGGAATACTAAAGGAAGTTCTACAAGTTGAAAGGAAAAAACAAGGAAGAGAGAGTTGGAGGAGAGTTTAAAAACAACTAAAAAGACAAAAACAGAAACAAAACAACATATGATATACATTATATCAAAGAAAATATGGCTGAAGTAAAAAATTTGTTGCGAGTAATAACACTGAATGTTAAAGGATTAAATTCACCACTCAAGAGACACTTATTGGCAGAATGGATAAGGAAATATGATCCATCTATATGCTGTATACAAGAAACCCACCTTCGACCCAGGGATTCAAGGAGGCTGAAAGTGAACGGCTGGAAAACAATTTTACAAGCTAACAATAGCCAAAAAGGGCAGGAGTAGCTATTCTAATATCAGACAAAATAGATTTCAAATGTAAAACTATTGTAAGAGACAAAGATGGACATGATATATTAGTAACAGGGGTAATCTCTCAAGCAGAGAGAACAATCATAAACATTTAAGCATCTAATCGGGGTGCCTCAAAATACATGACGCAAACTCTGGAAAAACTAAATGGAGAAATAAATGCCTCTTCAATTATAGCGGGGGACTTTAATACACCATTCTCATCTTTAGACAGAACATCTAGACAGAGAATCAATAAAGAAAGAAAGACTCTCAAAAATACATTAGAGGACCTGGACTTAACAGACATATACAGAACACTACACCCAAATACAGCAGGATTTACATTCTTCTCGAGTGCACATGGATCATACTCTAAGATAGACCACATGCTAGGCCACAGAACAACTCTCAATGAATTCAGAAAGACTGAGATTATACAAAGTAATTTCTCTGACCACAATGGAATGAAATTGGAAATCACTAAGGGCCAGAGAAACAGGAACAAAGATATGGAAGTTAAACAACACACTCTTAGACAAAAAGTGAGTCAAGGAGGAAACTTCAAAAGAAATCAGTAACTACCTTGAAACTAATGAAAATGAAAACATGATATATCAAAACCTAGGGGATACAGTGAAAACTGTCCTGAGAGGGAACTTCATAGCCATAAATACATATATTAAAAAACAAGAAAGAGGTAAAATTGAAGACCTAACTGCACCCTTGGAGGAATTGGAAAAACAACAACAAACTAAACCTAAAGGAAGAAGAAAGAAGGAAATAACAAAGATTAGAGCAGAACTAAATGAAATAGAGAATAAGAAATCACTAGAAAAATAAACAAAACCAATAGCTGGTTCTTCAAGAACATTAATAAAATTGACAAACCATTAGCCAGACTAACCAAGAAAAAGAGAGAACAGATGCAAATACACAAAATAAGGAAGGAACAAGGGGATATTACTACTGACCCCACAGAAATAAAGAGAATCATAAGAGGATACTTTGAAAAATTATACACCAACAAGAATGATAATTTAGAGGAAATGGACAAGTTTCTTGAAACTCACAAATGGCCTTCATTGATGAAAGAAGAAATTGATGAACTCAACAGTCCAGTTACAAGTAAAAAGATAGACTCAGTCATCAAAAACCTCCCAACTAAGAAGAGCCCAGGAGCAGATGGCTTCACAGCTGAATTCTACCAAACATTCCAGAAAGAACTAACACCAATTCTGCTTAAGCTCTTCCAAAAAAGAGAAATAGAAAGAATATTGCCTAACTCATTCTACGATGCTAACATTACCCTAATACCAAAACCAAACAAAGATACCTCCAGAAAGGAAAATTAGAGACCAATTTATGTAATGAACCTAGATGCTAAAATCCTCAACAAAATACTTGCCAATCGCATTCAACAACACATCAAAAGGATTATACACCATGACCAAGTGGGTTTCATCCCAGGTATGCAAGGATGGTTCAATATAAGAAAATCAATCAATGTGATATACCACATAAACAGAATGAAAGAAAAAAAATCACATGATCATCTCTATAGATGCAGAAAAAGCATTTGATGAAATACAGCACTCTTTCCTGATAAAAACCCTGCAAAAGATAGGAATAGAAGGAAACTTTCTGAATATGATAAAGGCTATATATGAAAAACCCAAAGCTAACATCATCTTCAATGGTGAAGTCCTAAAAGCCTTCCCTCTGAGATCAGGAACAAGACAAGGATGCCCTCTAGCACCACTCCTATTTAATATTGTCTTAGAAGTACTTGCAATCCCAATAAAAATCAACACTGTATTCTTTAAGGAACTGGAAAAAAATAACTACAAAATATATTTGGAAAGGTAAGAAGCCCCAAATTGCCAAAGACATATTGAAAAAAAAAAATGAAGTTGGAGATATCACATTACCTGACTTTAAAACATACTACAAAGCTACAGTGATCAAAACTGCATGGTATTGGCACAAGGATAGACCTACTGACCAATGGAACCAAATTGAGAGTTCTGATATAGATCCTCGCATATACAGTCATCTGATATTTGACAAGGCCACCAAGCCCACTCAGTTGGAAGAGAATGGCCTCTTCAACAAGTGGTGTTTGGAGAACTGGATATCCATATCCAAAAGAATGAGAGAAGAATACCATCTCACACCTTATACAAAAATCAACTCAAGATGGATCAAAGGTCTAAATATAAGAGCCAAAACCATAAATACCTTGGAAGATAATGTAGGGAAACATCTACAGGACCTTGTAATAGGAAATGGTTTCATGAACTTCACACCCAAAGCACGAGCAGCAAGAGAAAAAATAGATAAATTGGATCTCCTCAAAATTAAAAACTTCTGCACCTCAAAGTACATTATTAAGAAAATAAAAAGGCAGCTTACCTAATGGGAGAAAATATTTGGCAACCATATATCTGATAGGAGCCTAATATCCTGCATATATAAAGAAATCCTGCACCTCGAAAATAAAAAGACAAACAACCCATTTAAAAAATGGCCAAGTGACCTGAAAAGACACTTCTCCAAGGAAGAAATACAAATGGCTAAAAAGCACATGAAAAAAATGCTAGACATCGCTAGCTAGGGAAATGCAAATCAAAACCACAATGAGATACCATCTTATACCCATCAGAATGGCAGCTATTAAAAAAACAGCAGAATATAAGTGTTGGAGAGGATGTGGAGGAATAGGAACCCTCATCCACTGCTGGTGGGAGTGTGGAAGGGTTCAGCCACTGTGGAGGACAGTTTGGTGGCTCCTCAGAAAACTAACAATAGATCTTCTGTATGATCCAGCGATTCCACTGCTGGGTATATACCTAGAAGAATTGAAAGCAAAGACACGAACAGATATATGCACACCAATGTTCATAGTGGCATTTTTCACAATTGCCAAAAGTTAGAATCAGCTCCGGTGCCCATCAATAGATGAATGGATAAGCAAAATGTGGTACAACCATACAATGGAATATTACTCAGCTGTAAGAAGGAATAAAATGCTAACACACGGAATAACATGGATGAATCTTGAAGACCTTACGTTGAGTGAAGCAAACCAGGCATTGAAGGATGAACGGTATATGCCCTCACTGATTTGAATTGAGGAATGCGAGAAGTCTCTGAGAACCATTGTCTGAAAGACAGGTTAACAAGGGAGAGAAAGAGAAGAATAGGCAGTGAGCCAACACCCATATGGACATAATCTATGGTAAAGGGATAGAGTATCGTTGCATATTGAAGGATAGGACAGATGGGTAGTGATATTACTGGGTTTGGTGGTGCAGGGTTGACAGGTGGGTAGATTAGGAAGGGCAGGTTAGAATACCCAGGGCATGTAACTATGAATCTTGTCATCCAATGTGTCAAGACAAGGGAGTGTCATGTGCTCCAGGTGGATGGGGAGGAAGGAACAGAAAAGATCAAATGGCGTATTTAGTGGTCATGGGAAATGTTTTTCATTACCTTACAGTAATGGACACAGGACATGGTAAATATCATCAAAAATTATTAAACTGTACTGTCTAAATTGTAAACTATACTGTAAACCATTGACAGTGTTTAGTAGCTATGTTTCGCTATCTGTTTAACAGTTATAACAATGCTACCATCCACACACTCACACACAAAAGAAGGTTTTAATATGGGGTGAGGAAAGGGGAAGGAGGTTGTGTATATGAGAGTCTCTAGTATTCTGTGTGTGACTTTCCTGTGACCTAAAACTTCTTTGAAAATTAAATGAAAATTTGGGAGACACTGGGGAATGAGAGGGGGAAGGTGCTACGGTACACACTGGACATCCGATAATGCAGTGATAAAAGGAAAAAAAAATAATTAAAAAAATTATTTTTGTTTTTTCCCATTTTTTGAATGTCCCAATCC
>JAQZBX010078043.1:0-14181 GCA_029593785.1 Cabassous unicinctus
GAGGACCGAAGGACTCAGTGCTTAGGTCTCTGCTCTCTATTAACATCTCTCTCTAAGTTGCCTCATTTAGTGCACTGTTGTCTGTAGTTGATGACATTCAAGTTTACATCTCCATCTCTCCCAGTTCTTCTGAGGTTCAGACTCATATATTCAGTTGTCTACTAAACTCTATTTATCTCAGCTTCTTCCTGTGTAAAATGTGAATTATAATAATATATTCCTCACATGGTTTTCAGGCAGAGCAAATACCTTAAGAAAGGAAAAACACTTAGAAGAGTGCATGGCACCAGTGTATGTGCCCAATAACCCTTAGCTTTATTACCCAACATCTAAATGTGTATACCTATTAGTCATATGGCATTATCATGGTCAAACAGCAATTCTTGGTTCCAAGCCCCATTCTTCCCTTATTAATGATTTTTTCAAGTTTTCAGTGATGGGATGACTTGTTCTCCACAATGGACATTTTTAGGAATGATTAGCAGGGTCCCACCTAATAGATTTAATAAATCATTTCTATGGGTGATCATTGAGTCAGGTTCCATCTAACTAATATAGCAAAGAATTAGTACCATTCAGGCTGCTACTGCTAATATACTCAACCCAAAATATCTGCTAAGTGAGCCAATTGTGATATATTCCATCTAGTTAAAAATAATGTTCTTTCCTCCTTCATCTAGCCAACCAGTATCTCAATCTTTCCTTATCAGTGTCCTTTGCTTTCACCTAACTCTTGTGAAAAGGTCTATTTGAAGGTGATATATAGAAATGCAATTGATTTTTGTATTTTATATGTATACTAAACACAAAATTTTTACGGTTTTTAAGATTTTCTATTGAGACAGTCCTATCATTTATGAATAATGACAAATTTTTTATTTCTTTTTATTGCATTTTGTACACTCTTGGCCCTCTGCTGTTAATTGTTTAAAAGAACAAAAAGCAACAACATTTTATTGCTAATTTTTCTCATCTTTTTATTAGAGAAATTTTAGGTTTATAGAAAAATCATGCAGAAAGCACAGATTTCCCATATATGCCTTCAGCACACAGATTTTCCCTATTACTAATATTGTGCATTGGTGTATTACCTTTGTTATAACTGATGAAAAAATATTATTATAACTACACTATAGATAACACTGGTTTCACTCTTCATGATGTATAATTCTGTATGCTTTAAATTTTTATTTGATGCAAATATCTGTGATTTTCATTTACATCTCTCTAAAGACTAATGAACTTGAGCACCTTCACATGTGCTTGTTGGTCACTTTCTATTGTTTTTGGAGTAATGTCTTTGCTGGTTCTTTGAACATTTTTTAATGGGGATGTTTATCTTTTTGCTGATGGGATGAAAGGTTTCTTTATACATTCTGGATATTAGACCCTTAACAGGTATATGATTTGCAAATATTTTGTCCCATTCTGTATATTGGCTATATTTTCTTGAAAGTGTTCTTTGATAAAAAAATGTTTAATTGTGATGAAGCCCAGTTTATTTAATTAAAAAACTTTGTATTTGTGTCATATCTAAGAATCTATTCCCAAATCCCCAAAGTCATAAAGATTTAACCCTCATGATTTTCCTAAGAGTTTTACAGTTTTAGCTCCTACATTAAGGCCTTTGGTCCATTTTAAGCTAATTTTTGTATATAATATGAGATAGGGATGAAATTAGTTTATTTTGCCTGAGAATATACATTTGTAGTGGCACCACTTACTGAAGAGATAATTCTTTCTCTACCAAATGGCCTTGCCACCTTGTCAAAAATCAATTGAACATTCATGCATGGGTTTAGTTCTGTACTCTTAATTCTAACCCATTCATCTGTAGTCTATGTCTATCCTTTTGCTAGTAATATTTTGTTTTGATTAGTGTTGCCTTGTAAAATACTAAAAGAGTGAAATGTGGGTTCTCAACTTTATTCTTCTTTTTCCAGATTGTATTGGCTATTTTCTGTTCCTTACATTTTCATATACATTTTGGATCATTTATTCCTATGTTTTCAAAAGTGTCATTGAGATTTTTGATGGGGATTCACTAAATATATAGATCAGTAGTGTTGCTTCTTAACATTATTAAATCTTTGAATGCATGAGTATAGGATGTCTTTCTATTTATTTAAGTCTTCTTGAATTACTTCAGCAATGATTTATAGCTTTCATTATATACATCTTCACCTCCTTGTCTAAATTTATCCCAAAGTATGTAATTATTTTCATGCTATTTTAAAAGGAATTATTTTCATAATTTCATTTTCAGATAATTCATTGATAGTTTATAGAACTAAAATTGAATTTTGCCCATTGATGTTGTATCCAGCAACCTTGATGAATTATTACCTCTGGAGTTTTTTGTGGATTCTTTGGGATTATCAATATATAAGATCATGACATCTCTGAATGGAGATAATTTTGCTTCTTTTTCAATTTATATCATGAATAAATTTGAAATTAGATGGTTTTAAACAGAAAAAATATCATTAGATTTTTTTTTAAAAAATCACCATTGTAAAACCAATTTAAAAAATTTGTTTAACACAATCTTATCCAAACTTGTAAATGCTGTAGATTTTTTAAACAATACCAGTAACAGTAGGGTCTTGCAAAAGATGTTTCAGTAAACAGTAGTTAATTTTAAAATATTGAAGTTTTGTTACATGGTCATAATAATTTGTAAACTATAGTAATATTTTTAAAGATTTATTTATTTTTTCTCCTCCACTCATTGTTTTTGCACTCATTGTCTGCTCTCTGTGTGTTCTTATGTATCTGCTTGTCTTCTCTTTATGCAGCACTGGGAACTGATCCTGGGACTTTCCAGAGTGAAGACAGGCTGCTCAATCTCTTGTATCACCTCAGTTCCCTGGTCTGCTGCATCTGTTATTGTCTCTCTTCTGTGTCTCTTTTCATTGTGTCATCTTGCTGCACCAGCTCTCTGCATGGGCCAGCAGTCCATGAGGGTCAACTTTCCATGTGGGCCAGCCCTCTGTGCAGGCCAGCTGTCTTGCACAGGTCAGCAATCCTGCATGGGCCAGTACTTTGTGTGGGCTAGCACTCCAGGCATGCCAGCACTCCACATGGGCCAGCTCCCTGCTCATGCCAGCTCACCCCATGGGCCTGCTTGCTTTTCACCAGAAGGCCCTGGGAACCAAACACTGGACCTCCTATCAGGTAGATGGGAGCCCAATCATTTGAACCACATCCACTTTGCTATAACAATTCCTTAAAATGAAAACAGGGAAGGGGATATGGCTCAAGAGATTGAGTTCCCAACTATAAAAAGGGAGATCCCATGTTCAGTTCCCAGTTCCTCCTAAAGAAGATGAGCAAGACAGAGAGCTTAAGGCATGGGCTGGTGTGGTGAGCTGATGAAACAAGATGTCACAAAAAAGAGAAACAAGGAGGAAAACCATAATGAGAGACACAACAAAGCAGGAAGTGGAGGTGGCCTAAGTGAGTAGGCACCACCCTACCACATGGGAGACCCCAGGTTCAGTTTCCAGTGCCTCCTAAAAAAGGAAGATGAGCACAAAACAAACACAGTGAGTATAAACAACAAAGGGGTGGGGAGAAATAAATAAATAAGTAATAAAAAATGTTTTAAAAAGTGAAAACAAGTTTAATCAGCAAAATTTTAAAACATTGATGAGTTTGCTAACATTAAAACCAAGAAAGTAAAAATTACAATACAATTTGTTTTGGATATAAATAATCTATTTAAGGAAATTATTGTAAGATTTAACATGTTTATCTTTCAATTTTTCAACTACTTTAGTGCTGTTAGGAAAAAATGAACCATTTAAAATTATTAAAATCGTGTATATAGTGATACACCTTTTACCTTTAGCTTCATGGTGCAAAATGTCTCAGTCAGACACTCATCATGTCTCCCAATTCATGTGTCTAGATGGTGCCAATATTTTGTACCTACATTTCACAATTGTATATGTGTCTCCTTATTCTCTGAATCTATCAGGATTTCTCCCAGAAACAACCCTAATATGCAACAGATACTACAGCATGCTATGATTTCCAGGAACAAAATCTATAATAACTGAAAACTTTTTAAAAATATTGTATGATAAAGTTAAGAATTAAATGCATGCAATCATTTCAGAAAATGAAAAGTTCAATGTTTACTATTTAAAATGAAAATGTCTAATGAGGCAGAATCCCCCCCCCCAATATCAGGTTCACAAACAGTGAGCTTTTTATACACTATTGACACCCCATGACCTCTAATTATCCCAAAGCCATGAGCACACCCCTGGAGGTTGGTACTTGTAGAAGAAAGCACTTGTACTCACAATAGATGCAAAGGCACTTTTCCTGAAGGTGAACACCTAGGCATTTCATCCAGTATCTATGGAGCCAGCATAGATAGGTAGGTTCAGATGCCCTTTCTCAACCAACCAGGCACAGCATAGTTATATTTGAGATCACTATTTATTGGTGACATTTCTTCTTCTCCCCACTCATTCACTGGATCCCTGACTTTCAGGGTTCAGATTATTTATGCCATACTTTTAGGAAATTAAAACAGAAATGGAAGCAACTATCTCATGCCTTGAATGGAATGGATTGTAATAACAAGAAATAAAGTACAAGGTCAATATACAAGCCAGTTGCTTTCTTGTATGCCAAAAATGAAAAATCAAAATCTGAATTAAAAGTTAATAAATGATATTATTTAAAATAGTAACAAAAATAAGAAATATGCAGGTGCAATATGTATATAGGAAACTATGAAAATCTGTTTAAAGAAACCAAAGAAAGTCTAAATAAATGAAGATTTATTGGTTGTTCATGATGGGAAGACTAAAATTGTTAAGATGACAATTCTTGTCAAGTTAGCCCATAGATTCAATCCCATTCCAATATATAGCTCAGCAAGCAATTTTGTAGGAAAAAATCTATTTCTAAACATAGAAGAGCCTACAAAATCCTGATGAAGAACAAAGTTGAAGAACTCACATTTCCTTATTCAAGACTTGAAGTAAAACTACATTAATCAGGCAGCAAGATAAGAGTGAAAGTATGGACATAAAAATAAGTGGAACAGAATGGAAAGCCCAGAAATAGGCCTATGCATATATAGTCAACTGGTCTTTTCTGAAGGAGCAAAGGCAAATTAATTCAAGAAGGATGTCTTTTCAACAAATGGTGATGGAACATTTGGACATTTATAGAAAAAAGTGAACCCAGACACAAATTTAACTGACCACAAAAACACTACCTTCAAAATAACTTAAGACAAATGTAAATTTCAAAACTATAAAAATTCTTGAATAAAATGTAGGAAAAATATGTGTGACTTTGGGTGTGGTGATACCCTCTAATAAAACACAAATATCATAATTCATGAAAGAAATTGATAAGATAGATTTTATTAGCATTAAAATGTTTGCAAAATACATATCTGAAAAAGGCTTTGAATCTAATTATGCAAAAAATAATCATAAAAAGCTGCAAGAAGAAATCAGCTCAATTAAAAGGTAGTGATGATAGCACAAGATTGCACTGATAATTAATATAATTGAATTGCACAATGAAAATGGTTAAAATGGAATTTTTGCTTTTATATTACTACAATAAATTTTTCAAAAAAGTCTAAAAATTTCAATAGGACCAACTTAAAAGAAAATCTATGAATGTATAACAGGTATACATAAAGATGCTCAACAATACTTATCATTGTGGAAAATCAAATTAAACTCAAATGAGGTACTACTATATACCTACTCAAATGGCTAAAATCCAAAAAAGAAAAAGTACTGCTGAAGGGTGCAGAACAACAGGAACTCTCATTCAATGCAGCTAGGAAAACAAGAAGATACACCCACTTTTGTGGACAGTTGCATTTCTTTCAAAGCTAAATATGGCATCACCATACAATCCAGTAACCACACTCCTAGATATTTAGCCAATCAGAATGAAAACTTGTTCACACAAAAACAGCACTCAATTATTTACAGTTACTTTATTTGTAATGGTGAAAAACTTGAAGGAGTCATGGTATCATTCAATAGGGAAAAAGATAACCAAACTGTGGTACATTGATGCATTGGAATGCTATTCAGTGTTGAAAAGGAATGAGCTAGTAAGCCATGCAAATGTATGAATGAATCCTAAATGCATAATGCCAAGTGAAAGTAGCCAAACTGAAAAGGCTAAATACTGAAAGGTTCCAACAATATGACATTCAGGAAAGGCAAATCTTAGGGTCTATAAAAGCATAATTTGTTTTATTGCACTTTTTGTTTTTTTAAAAATGAAGATATGTTGCAACCCTGCTTCAAACAATCTATTGGTGCCATTTTTCCAACAGCATATGCTTGCTTCATATCTCTGTGTCACATTTTTATAATTCCTGTAATATTTCAGAATTTTTCATTATTATTATGTCTGTTATGATGATCTGTTATCTTTGATGTTACAATTGTAATTATTTTGGGGCTCTATGAACTGTGCCAATACAAGATAGTGAACTTAATTGAGAAATGTTGCATGGGTTCTGACTACTCCACTTACTGGCCTTTCCCATCTCTCTTTCTCCCTATTCCAAAAAACACAACAATATTGAATTTAGGTCAATTAATAATCTTATTGAGGCCACTAAGTGTTCAAGTGAAAGCAAGAGTCATGTGTCTCTTACTTTATATCAAAAGCTAGAAAGACTGGGAGTGGATGTGGCTCAAGTGGTTGAGCAACTGCTTCCCACTGGGAGGTCCTGGATTTAGTCCCAGTGCCTCCTAAAAACAAAATAAAATAAAAAAAACAAACAAGAAGCAAACAAACAAAAAACCAACTCAGGGGAGCCAATGTAGCTCAGTGGTTGAGCACTGGCTTCCCATATACAAGGTGTGGGTATAATCCCTGGTCCCAGTATAATTCTTGGAAAAAAGCAAGAAAGATTAAGCTTAGTGAAGAAAGCATGATGAAAGCTGAGATAAGCCAAGAGTTAGGCCACTTGTGCTAAACAGTTAGCCAAGTTGTGAATGCAAAGGAAATCTCCTCCAAGAAATGGAAAGTGCTACTCCAGTGTACACACAAATGATGAGAAAGTGAAACAGTTTTATTGCTATAATGGAGAAAGTTTTAAGGTTTGGATAGAAGATCAAACCAGTCACAACATTCCCCTAAGCCAAATTTGGTCCAGAGCAAGGCCCTAACTCTCTTCAATTCAGTGCAGGCTGAGAGAGGTGAAGAGGCTGCAGAAGAAAAATTTGAAACTAGGAGAGGTTGGTTCATGAGGTTTAAGGAAAGAAGGTGTTTCCATAACATAAAAGTGTAAGGAGAAACAAAAAGTGCTGATGTAGAAGCTGCATCAAGATATCCAGAAGATCTAACTAATGTAATTTATGAAGATGGGTACACCAAACAACATATTTTCAATATATATAAAGCAGCCTTATATTTGGAAGAATATGCCATCTAGGACTTTCATAATTTTCAATGAGCAATAATATTTTGAAAGGAATCATTTCTGAGCAGGAGATCTCAACAGAGGGCTTAAAATATTCAGTAAACTGTGTTGCAAACACAGTGCTGTAAACTCTCATCTAGGCATTTGTGTCCCATTTATAAAGCACAAGCAGAGTAGAATTAGAATAATTCTTAAGGGCCCCAAGATTTTCAGAATGGTGAATTAACAGTAGCTTAAATTAAAATCACCAGCTGCACTAGAACCTAACAAGAGAGTGAGTCTGTCCTTTGAAGCATTGAAATCAGGCAGTGACTTCTCCTCCTCTCTAAATATAAAAATCTTAGTTGGTGTGGATAACTTCTTGTTGTGGAGCCCATGCTTGGTGCCTGTGGTAAAGGATTGTGCATGTAATAACAAGATGAAGAAGGCAGCTAATTTTCCTTGTAAGAGTAAATAGGCTTCTTCCTTCAGACCGGGGATTTTATCAGGGTCAGTCTGAAGAGGATATTTTATCCAACATCTTGGATTATTCCCTTGGACAAAGTTGAAATCCATCACAGAAGAGGCAGACAAGTGCATCTTAGGAGAAATGCATTCTGATTTGTTTAGTTTTTCCTCTACAGTGCAATGGCCCTTTGCCATTTCATTCCATTTTTTGTTCAATGCTTTTGGTCATTGTTCCTTGCTATTCAATGAGAAGTAGAAATTTTCTTTCAGAAACAAAAGAGTGGCCACTGTGGACTTTCTTCCACTCAAGGTTGTTTATCCCTGACATAGGATACTGCAGTGAAATATTTTCATGATGAATCCTTGATCTCTGTAGAGGTTCACCTCCTAAAGACAGCCAATTCCTCTCAGGTTATCAGGACATCACTGTTGTGCAATCAGCCACAGGTAGACCTGGACATGAAGGCAGGAACATAAGGTGAGCTGAAGGAGATCTGAGAAGGATGGATAATGCCAGTGTGTACAGGAAGCCTTAGACAGGAGTCTATTCCTGAGATACTGGAAGCTGAGAATAGAAGAAGAGTTCTCAACAGACTCAAGTTTGAAGAAAATGATGAACAACAGAAGGAGCAGGATCCCAGGAGCCTCCTCTCCATCTCTAGGCTACTCTGCCCTTATCAGGTTCATCCCAGTATCAGGCACTGGGCCCTGGAATTTTACCCCAAACTAGCATGCAGCCAAGCAATCCCCAGTTTATATTCTGGAAGCAACACAATGGGACATCTGTGACATCATCCTCATCCTTGATTTTCTTTGGAGATACCATAGAACTGTCTAATCCAACTGCCTAACACAGAGCAACTTTTTCCATAACACTATTGTACTTGTCAACTCCCACATCCGTCTCCATCCACCCATCAGTTCTAGAATGCCTGCAGATTCAAGAAGTGTCCCACATTCAGAGAGAAATGCTTAGCACTCAGAGAAAATGACTTGCCATGATCATAACACTAGCTAGAAAAGAGGACCATCCTCAAAACAGGTAAACAAGCTTGCACAACATTCTGAGACTGCTTCTTCCTAGAGACCCAGGTGAAGCCAATGGGTGCATCCATCCAGCAGTCCGGGGCATGATAAGAAACAGATGGTGCACAAAACTGGACAATTGTTTATAAGTATTTAATAAGGCATGATTTACAATTTTCATTACCTTCAATATCATAGAATCAAATGCCCAACTTTGCTACTCTTTTGTTTCCTCTCTTCTCTGTTGGTACTCTGTTCACCAGAGGTTCAATCCAAGGTCCCATAGTTGCAGGAACTTGATTAATCAGTTTGCCACCCTTCTGGAATGTTGAGGTGAATCTATTGCCTTTTCTCCCACCTAACACAACCACATATTTTTGCTGAAAGTCTATTCCCTGGTCTAATTTCTGTAACAGTTTTGTTTGTTTTAATTACAATTGGAGTAAGATAAAATTATGAATATCAAATGAGTTTCCTTACTGCCATTGCACCCCATATTTCCTTGTGATCTTCCATTCCATTGATCCAGTGGCCTTTGCATCTTTTTAGAGGGGGTTTTAATTTATGGGAAGATACTAAATTATAATCTGAACAAAAAAGGTAGTTTCTGTTTTTGTGTTCTTTAAGAAACTTAAAAAAAAATCTTATCCTGGAGTCTATGGATTCTGTGGACTTTCAAGTCCCTTATTTACACATCTGGGTTCTCTCAGGATAAAAACAAGGCCCCATAAACACCAGAGCATTTGGTATAAACCATGCATTGAAAAGAGAATAAGTAAGACCTGAGCACCCTGCCCATTAGATGAACAATAAAGGCATCCCATGTTGGGAAGTGGGACTTTCCAGGGGGATATGACTGACTTCCAGGTGTTGGTGAACACCTAGCCACCCAGTGTCTTATTTCCAAGGACAACATGTGGGGCAAGGGTAACATATGATGGAATCCACAAGTAGGTCTTCCCCAAAGACAGTAAGTTGTATAGAGAAATTCTATGGCCCATTGTGTAGCAGCAGTCAAAAGGAAAGGATAACATGGAATGTGTAAATTGACCAAATCTCCTATTTTGCCCTTGCTTCCAAAGTATCAGAAAACCCTTATTTCCCCACAAGACCAATGCAAATAGTTGAAATGTAGCTACTGTGTCTGAAGCACCTTAGTGGTTAGGATGAGAATGCTCAGCTATCTCATAGACCTGTTCACCAAAGTCCATTGTGAGGTCATGGAATTTGTGGATGAATGAAGCAGAATGTGTCCCCAACCAAAGTTCAGATTGGAAATGGTAATCTCTGTGAACACCAGTGGAAAAAAATGATGTCCAGAGATGAGATGCACCTTGTCCCATGGCACAATAGCTCAATGCCCAATAAGCTCCCATGAATTTAGATGGATAGGATCAACATGAAAATTTACCATGTGCACTTGGATGTGTCATGAAATTCAAGGAGCAGTTTAGAGTCAATCTTCAAGAAGGAAAAGTCACAGGGCTGGTCCAAGGACTTCAGTATCAGGAGTTTTTAAAAACTTTATCTAGAGTGAATGTGATGCAGCCACCAGTGACAACTAATCTCAATGTCTCAGTTTTCAATTCTTGGAAAGAGAGTCTGATTTAGATGTTTTGGGTGACATGTATTTCCTTGAAAAATCATACTAGGTTTGGGGCTGGGGATTGTGTTGCAGACATCTCTAGAACATCCCACGTGGCTTTGGGTAGAGGATGTTTTGGGAGCTGGGGTCCATGCCAAGCTATAATAATGATGCTAACCATTTTCATAGTGAACTTTATATGAATAATATTTTCCACTTAATTACCTGTGGATTAAGAAGGGCAAGCAGAAATTCTATGGCATTTTACAACTCTATTCACATTCAAAGTATTCAAAGTTGAAAGTCTTCAAGAAACAATGGCCTATATTGCTGAGTTCTCCCTTCAATTGTTTTTAACACAAATTTTCCATTTTTTCTTAGTTTAAACAAATGTTTACCCTGATTTTTCAACATAGGAGTAGATACCATCTATGTTTAACTGAGGTATCAGTTATAATCTGATAATAGTTTCACCTTTTATGTCTGAAAATGTCCTTTCACATCTAAAAGTGATTCATTCAAAAAAAACTTAGCACTCATTACTAATTATCAAAAGAAAGTCTGTGGCAACTAACTACATATGTAATTAGGATTTTAATGGGGTTTGGATTCTAGGTCTTATATTTGTTTTTGGGATAAGCAGCCATTAATGGGTAAGAACTGATGCAGGTATAAATCTGTCTCATCCCAAGAGATGAATATAAATGAAAAGAATTATGAGAATTTTTTCCTGAAACAACTTGTTTTTTTAAAATGTTATTTTAAAATATGAGATTTGTAAGGACAATTTTTAAGAACTACCTCCACCCAACTTTGCTTTTCCTCTGTTAAACCCTATTTTAGCCTTTTTAGTTTCTGGAGAAAACATATTACTCATTTAAAAATAGTGCTTAAGCCTATTTATGTCGTGTCTTGCAAATTGGCTCACCTTGCATGTGGCACTCTTAAAAAACTCCAGAATCTGTCAAAATTGCAAAAAATCAGGAACTCCCCTTCATGTCCTCTAGAGTCTCCCTCATTGTAGATGCTTTACCACCATCTTTTCATGACTCCTAGAGACTCTGGACCACCTTTGATGGCCATAACTTGTCCATGAGACTCTGATGCAAAAACAGTCCTCCTAGGACCTGTGCTACTTGCCATTAGAGTGGCATTTGTTGGCCATATGCTGGACTCTCCTCAATAAATGAGAGAATACTGAATAACCATAGTGGAGAGCTCTGCCACATTCTCCAAGGGAGCAGCCCCCAAGTGCAGGGGCAGTGTCTGGCTAAGAAGGATGGTGCACTGATGGGTCCCTGTTATTGATGATAGCCTTATGAGGCTTTGCTCTTGAAATTGAAATTTAGCCTACTGTTATGGGGTGCCTAAGGGTTGCCACCTGAGAGCCTCCTTGTTGCTCAAATGTGGCCTCTTTCTAAGCCAAACTCAGCGTATGAATGCATTACCTTCCCCCACAAGCATGGGACATGGCTCCTGGGGATTAGCTTCCCTGGCAATGAGGGATTACTACCAAGTGCCAACGGGCAAAACTACTGGAAAAGACCTTGAATAAAAGGGGGAAAGGTAAAGACAAATGAGTTCATATGGCTAAGAGACTTCAAAGAGAGTTGGGAGGTCATCCCAGAGGTAACACTTACACACAACTCAGAAGGATCTCATAGAACACCAAAGTGGATATCACCCTAAACAGAGGGGCTCCTGAGGGCCCTGAAGACACCCAGGTCCTATATTAGGGAGGATAGCTCCAGAGATTGATGCCTTATCAGTGGGCTCTACTTTGGAATCTGTGCTCCTGACAGTGACAGAGATGGACTCAAATAAGTCCTCTCTGAACATGGTCCATCAGTCTCTTCTATTCAAACCTATATGTGATGCTGGAGGTGTACTTCCAGAGACTGGAGCCTTTGGCCTGCCCATGTTACAGCTGTGCCTGGAATCTTGGTGGAGCTGCAACTCCTACTCTACAGCTCAATGGACTCACCCAAGACACCTGGAGGGGAGAGGATGATGGACAATGGCCTCCCAAGGAATGGAGACAGTCTGCAGCTGCAGGCAGGATAATCCCATCCATCTTATCCATGTGATATAAGCCCCCTCTCACTTGGAGTTTGAGGGGACATCACCATCCCAGTCTCCTCAGGATTGGGGGAGAGCTATGGACTAGAGTGGACTTACTGGTATTCTGTTGTAGATATATTGTGATTGAAGCAATGGAAGAAATTCCAACATTGATGTGGAGCTAGTGGCCACTGGACACTTTCAGGGAAGGGAGAGGGAAAAGCAGTTGAAATACAGGGGATTTTTGGGGCTTGGGAATTCTCCTGAATGACATTGCAATGACAGATATAGGCCATTTTACATCAGCATATACCATGCAGAACTGTGTGGGAGAGAATGTGGTCTACAATGTGAACTATGGTCCATGCTTTGTGGCAAAGCCCCAGGATGTGTATATCCATTGCAGGTGATGTGCCACACTAATGAAAGATGTTTATTTGGGAGGTTGTGGGAGGTGTGGGATGTGGGGAACATGGGAATCCCTATAATTTTTGTGTCACATTTATGTAATCTAAGCATCTTTTAAAATATTTAAAAAAAAATAGGTATTTGTTCTTTAACCTTATCATGTCCTTTGTGGTTTAAGAAAAAAGTTTTCTGTCTCTTAAAGGACAAAATGTTCTTATGCATCAACTTTTAACATTTTGCTTTCTCAAAATCAAATCCTTAAAAGTATCATTTTATTTCAAACTATTGCAAAAGATTTTTCTTTAACCTTGTAAAAGTCAAAGTAAATAAAAATAGTTAAGTTCATTTGCTGTTATAAATTGAATGAAAAGTGCTTAGAAAATGTATAAAATTTTAAAAAGATGAATTAAAAAAAAAGTTCATATACTTAGTGTTGAAAGGGAAGAGGAAAACGTCCTTTCATTTTTCTTTAAAATATTCATCACATAAAATACTACAACAGTTCTTTGGGAAAAACTTGAAAAATACGATAAGCAATTCCACATCTAAGAAGCTATTAGAAATCATTTTGGTTTTGCACAAATACTCAGTTATGAGAACATTTATTATGAAGTTGTTTATAATGACCAAACTTTTGGAAACCTTCATCAATTGATAATGGAATAACAATACACCTTATAAACATACTCTATAATAAAACACATTTAGTTTGTTCAATGACATTTTGGAATAATATTTAAGAAGACAGAAAAATAGTCATGATATTTTATATTGAAAATAGTAGTTTATAAAAAATATATAATGACAAGGCAATTCTACTCCTAGGTATATATCCAAGAGCAATAAACACTTATATGCACACAAACAATTTTATATGAATGTTCATAGCAAACATTATTCATAATAACCAAAATGTACAAACTGAATGTCCATCAACTGATGAATGAATAAATAAAATGTGGTAAGCCCATGCAATGCAATTCAGCAATAAAAAGAATTGTAATATTGATATATGCTCCAATATGGCTCAACCTTGAAAGCATGATGGCAAGAAGAAGGCAGCAGTCACAAGGACTACATATTCTGTGATTACATTTATATGAAATGTCCAGAATAGGAAATCTATAGAGAAAGAAAGTAGAATAGTAGTTACCTAGGGCTCAGGGATGGGGAGAGTATGGAGTCACTGCCACTGGATTTAGGGCTTCTTTTGGGAAGGGGA
>JAQZBX010078044.1:0-14180 GCA_029593785.1 Cabassous unicinctus
AAAAAAAAAGATTTTAGATCTTGAGTAATAGGACATAGATGCTATCACAATATTTTGCAAAATTTAGAAATATTGCCACATTTTCCATTGGGTTGAGTTTTGAGATGAAAAACTAATTTGGAACTTATGATTTCTTAAAAAAAAATGTTCCCTCAGCCAAAGCAAGAAGAAAGGGAGAAGAAAATGACTAACTTGTAGTTTCCACAATGAGAAACACATTCTCGTGGCTTTCAGCCACGTTCTGTCATTACGTGATAGGCCTAAATCGAATTTGTTTATAATGAGTTAAAAACATGAATGACATTTAAAAATTAACAGTTGAAATAAACTCATTGTTTAAACGTACCCCCACACACAAAAGAGGGGGTATCGGATGGCAACTGACATAATGATCGTTTCTGAATATCAATCCCGATCCTTAGAGCCCATATTTAACTTCCAACTAAGTGCCACAAGTTCACCATTAAAAAACAACAACAGACAGGTCTCTTGCTGCAGTGAGATAGGGCAGAGTCATGGCTTGAGAGTGTCTCTTCCTGCAGCATATCTGGTCTTGGATCCACACAGCCTCCACCAACATCAAAGGAAGCTGCAGGAGATGGAGTGTGGAAGGCACGATAGTCAGAGGAAGGGGGAAGCCCTTCCTTTCCAAGAGGAGTTGCTAAAATTAGATGGTGAGCTGGAGCACTGGAAGGGAGCTTGCTGGTCATCTGCTTCAATAGCTGATGGAAGCCTCACTCGTGTCAAGACTTTGAAGAGAAGGGCTGTGACGACAGGCCATGACGTCTTACAGGGCTGCAGAGCTCTTTCTGTGCAGATTCTCCCCTAGGTCTATCTGAGCTCTTCATGCTCATATTCAAATCAATTCCCTTTTGCTTTGCAGCTCACTGCAGATGGGAACAGCTAGACACTGTTCTTTTCCTCCAGGCTTTCTAAGATGGTTTTCATAATCTGAGACCATCGTTCAGCCCTCCACCTCCTCCCCAGCCCCCAATGTGGGATGCTGCCATCTGGCTTCGGTTTGGCCTCCTCTGTGCATTTGGGATACACATTGGGGGTGGGGGGGCTAGGAGTTTGGAACGCCAGGGCCAGTCTCACATCTGGGCCGAGCACGTGGTCACCTGTTGTGCTCCCTCTCTTCTCCTTTATCCACCTCCCTCTCCACCCACCTTGCCTGGGTGATGGTATCTGAATTTCTATCGCTAGGAATTTATGCCTTGGGGTAAACATTGCACCTCCTTCCAGTTTTCTAGTCTACCAGAGAAGGGTTAAGTCCCTTAAAATTAATATCTTTGCTGTCCTGATTTCCTCCTTAGAGAATAGTCCCAGGCCTTGGAGATGGGATGGAGGGGAAAAGAAAGGCTTAGGAAAGGGGAGCTGGGTGGGGGTCACAGAGATCAACTACATTTCCCTGAGAATGTCCCTTGTGGCTTCCTCAGAAGGACCACACTCTGTCCAGAGACCCCTGTGACTGTCAGAGATAACGACAGTTCCTGGAAACTTTCGCTGCCCCCAGCCCCTCCACCATCTGTCCTCCTTCTGGGGGCTCCTTCTCTGGCTTTTAACACCCTGAGCCTCAACCGGTTTGCAGGGACCACCGTGCGGGAAAGGAGCCAGATAGTTCAGTGCTCATCTCATTCGGTCAACTTCTTTTTTCTTAAGAGCAAAGCAAACCACAAACCCCCTTACCTGACTAAATACCCACACAGAAAGTACAGTCAAGAAATCTGCATTCCAAAGCAAAGCCGTTCTCTTTGAATGGGCTGGCCTTGACTGCTATCTCTCACAAATGGGACATTTAATAGACTTAACTTGAGGCAGGCACATGGTGGTGAGGAAGTCTACCTTTAGGTTGAATTGGTGGCTTGCGGTGGCCACCGAGCCTTGGTGGCCCTGAGTTCAGGCCTGTGGGTGCACAGGGCACAAACAGCTGGGCAGGATGGCCCTTTATCTCCTGCCAGCTGGAGCCCGAGACAGAGCTTGGAGCCCGAGAGCTCAGGCTGCTCTTGGCAGAGGTTCCTGAAACAACTCTGGTGGCAAGGCAAAGAAAGCCTGTGGCACCAGGCCTGCCCCAGAATAACACATTGTTCACATATGTTAACAGGCTGCCTTTTCTCCAAAGATCAGAAAATGCATTCCATTTAGTGTCTGTTCTGCACGTGTTATTATCTGTGTTTTATGGACAACAAAACCAAGACACAGCAAGGTCATTGAGCTCTGCAGTCAGAGTAGGAGGGAGTCAGGGGCTAACGCAGAGACCCGAGCTTCCAGAATCTCAGGCTGCTGCTCAACAGCTTCCCCCTGACCTTTCCAAACTCCTTCCAGAATGGTCTTTCTGCCTTGCAGATTTCAGGGTCTGGTAGGAGTTAAAAAGAACACGTGTGTTCCGAACTCCCTGGAAGAGAGGTTAGTATCAAACACACACACACACACACACACACACACACACACTCACACACACTCTAGTGTTCAACATATGGGGACAGAGATGAAACGGGCTGGCTGTTTCAGTGCTGGATTTCGTGACCACATGTGGTGAAGCCCTCACCCTATGGGAAGTGCATGAAAATGAGCTGAGTGGCTCTTCTCTCTGGCTCTCTCTCCCACGAAGCATAAGTCCATGTCGTTCCTGGCCTTCCTCCTTTTCAGAATGTGATCATCACATTATTCTAAGCTTTCTAAATAACTCATCACTGATATCATTCAACAGAAAGAGGAACCCGTTAGGCTAAAGCTAAGTGGAAATTTCCAAATGGTTTTGGCTGGCTCTACCCAGGGTGCCCCTCGCCTTTGGTAGGCAGGATGAGATAAGCTTCTCACCAAAAGTGTTTGGAGCCACACTTAAAATATGTGACTCTTACAGAAATGATTCTTTACTTGTCATCCAAAAGAAGTCAGGTGATTGCCAGAGTTAGAACCGGCAATATAAGAAACATCTCAAAACCCTATGCTAAAAGGTATCTAAGGGATTTCATTGCCTCCAAGCAAAGCCATAAGAAATTCCAAGGAAGAACCTTGAATTTACTGGTTTTTCCAAATCTACAGGAATGGCAATCCTGCAACTTTTGTTGGAAATTGGTGTTTAGCAACCAACCCACAAACACTTACTGTATGCCTATGATGTGCAAGTTTCTGTGAGGGATACAAAGATAGTTATTTTACTCACGTTCCCCTAGTTCAGGGGTTCACGTTCATTGCGAGTGTATAGATAATGATAACTGCTGGCAGGGTCTGGAACCTCTTTGCTGTCTCTCTCAAGTATCTTGCTCCTCACTGCCTTCTGTTCTGGTGGAGGTTCAGGTGGGGTGACCCACTCTTGCACACACTGGAAACACCTCACTACCAGGTCACTGCTGAGCCCCTTGGTGCAGTGCTATGCTCAGCTGGCGATAAGGCAGTAGAAAGACTCTTGGTCTTGCCCTCCAAATCTCTTCCTCCCCAGGCCTCTCTGCCTCAAAAGCAACTCCAATTTTCCAGATTCCTTAAGGTAAATGTCGTTCTTCTTTGCCTCTTTTCTTTTCTCTCACCCCCTCCAGTCCATCTGTCATTAAATGGTGCTGGTTCTAGCTTTCAAACAACCACTTCTCATCCCTTCTACTGCTCCTTCGGCCCCACCAAGCCACCCTCTTCTCCTACCTCCATTTGCAATAGTCACCTAACTGGCTTCTTTGTTTGCTGTGTCTCCTTCCTGGCATGCTCTTGTCCCTGAGATCTGTGTGGCTCCCTGTGTTACCTCCTTCAGGTGAGGCTGCCACCTCCTCAGTCTCCTGTCACCTTCTCAGCATGACCCTCCCTCACCACCACCCAGGCACTCCCACTAGCCCTGGTTTGTCTTGTCTTCCTCATTGTTCTCATCATCTGCCCACCCTGCACGTTTTACTTGTTTACTTTTATCTTCTCCTCTTGAATATGAATTTCATGAGGTCAGGGATTTTTGTCTGTTTGTTCACTGCTGTCTTGTCAACACCTAGAATTTATCAGGCACTTAGTAGGCACTTAAGATAAATACGTATTGAATGCAGAAATGAATGCAAAACATGTGGGGGAAAAAAGAAATACACCCATGATCTATTGTTGGTGCGATGAAACAAGCCTGGTAAGTGAGTGCTAATGGTTTCTGCTTCTTGCATTCCTTACCAGAATCTAGCATTATGGTGAAACATGTTGGTACAAGAACAATGCAGCTTCACTGCATACCCAGAGAAGTGGCGAGTTAATATATTTGAAAAGCATGTTCACTTTGGCTGTTTTCAAAGCCTCAACGACTCTCCTCCCATTGCGTGGCCCCCCAAATCTCAATACATTTGAAATCACTTCCCAGTCTGAAAAAGTCATCAGGACATCTTAATTCATCTTAATCTTCTACAGCAAAGGACCTGTGTGCGTGGAGAGGCAGTTACGACGATGTGCAGAATGCCAAAGACTGGAGTTTGGCTGGGTGAGAGCAACTCTTGATACCAAGGGAGCAAGAAGACAGCTGGGAGGAAGATAACGGGTCTGCTCACAAGTGAGTAAAAGGAATGAACGGTAATGGGAGACTCCCACAAGTGGAAGACTCAGTACATGTAGACACAACTCCATGCCAAGCAAGCTTACAATTTCACATACTTAGCTCATGATTTTCACTTTGATGATGATGAGTGAACAAGAAGGAGAAAAGCTGCCTGTTAGATGATTCATCCACGTCTTAATTTAAATAGGTCTTGGGAATATTCCCTTCAATTACATCACTGACCTCACGTCTCCATGAAATCTCCAGAAGAACAGCACAAAGCCATAGATCCATCTTTAGGGTCAACACGTCATGATGGCACCTCTTTCAGGCTCAATTCCTGAATTTCCATTCTCAGGTGTAGCTGTTACCCCTAGGAAGAGGAGCCTGTCCACCTCTCTGAGATCAAAAATTAATGTTTACTAGCCTGAGATGGAAAGGGCGATGCGCCTGCAGTGAGCAATGTAACCAACCCAGGGGAATACTATCTTTAAAATAGTCATGAAGCAAAATCAATGAAAAGAAATGAATACATTTTGGAAATGCTCTTTAAAATTCATTTTAAAATGCATTCTTTTGCATTTTAGGAGCACAGTCACATTCCTTCCAAATTTGTATTTCTGTACCTATTGATTCACCACATTTTCAAAATAATCCATGCCACGCCATTAATCCCATTCATGTAAGATTCCTTTGAAGAGAAATCCTTTTACATTACCGCTTTGCTGTTGAGAAAATGAAGGTATGAGAAAGCCATGGTAACTGCCTTTAGGAAATGGTACCAGGAAGGGGGGATGTGGAAATACAGAGCCATGGTTTCATCCTTGCTCTGCCAGTCACTGACTACCTGTGTACATTTGGGCTGAGAGAATGATTTGATACCAGTTACACCTGTGAGGATGAAACTGTGGGATGGCACAGCATTTTTGGTTATTCCAGAATTTTGTGGTATCAAGTAATTCTAGAAAACAAATGGCTCAGAAGCTAGAATTGGGAAGTCCTTTTTGTTGTGTGTCTTAGTTTGCCAGGGCTGCTATGACAAACACCACAGGCTGGTTGGCTTAAACAACAGGAACTTATTGTTACAGAGTTTTGGTAGCTGGAAGTCCAAAATCAAGGTATCGGCAGGTCATGCCTTCTCCCAGTCCGTAGCACTTCAGGGGTGGCTTGCAGCAATCCTTGGCATTCCTTGGCTGGTAGATGCAGCTCACCCTCTATCACATGTCACTGTCTCTTTTTGATTTCTCCTCTGGTTTCTATTGACTGACTGTGCCCTAATCTTCTCTGCTATAAGGACTTTGGTCATATTGGATTAAGGCCCCCCGATCCAGTTTGGCCTGAACATCTTCAAAGGTCCTATTTACAAATGACTTCACACCCACAGGACAGAGGTTAGGACTTGAACATGTCTTTTGTGGATGACATGATTCAATCGCCAGCATTATGGAGTAACAAAGATCTCAGTTGCTCTGCAATGTGCTTCTGTCATATCCTCTGAGGTGCAGACTTCAGGGTGATGGTAAATCTCAAAGGACCCTGAATGAAATTACTTCCCCATTTGTGCTGCATAGAAGAACCACCTGGTGTTTTCAGGGCGCAGCTCAGGATGTGTCATGAGTGAAGGCATGGATTAAGCTCAGACTAGATCCCACAAAATTTGACCCTGCTTTTATCACCCTGGCCATTGTTAAATCAGTCATTTCATTTTCCCAGGCAGACCATGTGATTGTTCGAAATGGGGTCTTCCCTAATTTCACCCCACCTCCAATTCAGGTTGATGCTTCCTGCACCTGCAGATTTCATTATGTAATAGGGTCCCGTCTCCAGGGAAATGGACACATTCAACTTTCAGGCTCACAAAGGAGGCAGCTCAAGGTTCAGGCCTCACTTGTTGACTGCCTTCTGGAAAGGTGGCTCTCTTGTGATCCAGGCCTCAGTCCTGGACCCAAAACCAGGCCTCCAGGAGTGTAACCTGGGCATGGTGCCAGTGTTCAGGTTCACATTTCTTTCCCAACATGGAGGGACTTTGATTTAGCTCTTTCTAAGATAGGGTTGGGAAATGTGTACTTGCAGTTTCAATTACCATGCCTCAGTGTTTTGAGGCTTTTCACCCCTGCCCTCCCCACCGGCAGAACAAACCTCTAAATGTGCTTAACAACCGAGTTGCTGAAAGAGAAGTCGTGGGTAGATTTTTACAGAGGTCTCTGGAAATCATGATTTTCATTCGGGTAGGCTTGTTTCCTTATACCACCATCCTCATCCCATTTGATAGAGTGATGGGGAAATGGGAGAGAGAGAGATGGGGAGAAATATGGGGAGAGAGAAAAGAGAAAGAGGGAGAGAGCAAGAGTATGAGAGAGAAGGAGATGGATAGAAAGATGGGAGGGTAGAGGGAAGGAAGGAGCAGAGAGGGGAGGAGAGGAGGGGCAGATTGCACTTTACTCTTTAAAGACCCCTACCTCCAGTTTGTCTGTAGTCTTAAAACATCACTAGGATTCTGTGTGACTCATTTTATGACCCAGGAAACAGCCTCTTCTGCCTTCCAAAGCACCACATTTTTAATTCCAGACTTGAGTCAAATTGGAATCATATCAGACTGATTGGTTGCATACCCCACCAATAATCTAATTAGTCTACTCTAAGAAATTCCACATCAAATATTCCCAGTCTATTTTTAAGCCTAGGAACTCGCCGTTTTCCAAACACACTATACTACTTAAAAGACAGTCACCACAATCCCATCCGCATCCCTGGAACTAATTGGCATTCACATGAAGGACGTTATCCTTTCTGCTCCTTTGCTTCCTTCTTGGAGCTCAGCCTCCGGGGGTTGGGACACTGAAAAACACCATCAGCCCTTGCCACTTGAGCACATTTCCTCAGAGCTCGAGGTGCTGAAAATGGAAAAAAGAACCTGACATTTGGCTACAGCTGAGACACCCCCATCCAACTCCTACCTTTTAAGCACCCTGGGAATTTCAAACCAATACCTGGGAGCGTGAGGCCCATTATTCAATTTTGTTGCTATACTTTGATACATGGCCTTGACACGTTTAGAGTTACTCTTGGTTCAACGGGGTTGCGTGGCAGCCAGTATACCTACCCCCAGATGGAATGCCTGGGATTTTATTTTACTGCATCGGCAGCTGGGAAGAGACTCCCTAGGGTCTTTGTCAATGAGTAAGTTTGCCACATCATCACTGGCAGGCTGTTCCTCATTTTAAGTCATCCTCTAAGACAAGGCAGACTAAAAGTCTCATGGATTATGGTCACAAGGTCTTCAAGTGTGAGGAGCTAAACTGTAGCTTTGCAGCCAGGAGCTGTATTTTGTGGTTGTACTTGACAGAGAAGACACATGGGAGGAGATGAAAACACCCACAGATTGAATATTAGAGATGCAAAAATGTATTTCAGCAATGTATTTCTTGAAAATCTGCTTTGCCTCCATAAAAGCCTAATGGAGGCAAACTGAACTTTTCAGGAAGCAAAAATAGAGGGATAACCCATCTGGTTAGCAAAATAAAGCCACATTACTCATCCTTTCAAGCCTTCCAAAGCACCCCATATAACCACCATCTCTAGCAGACATGGAACAAAATGATCCATGTAGCTCGGAGGCTAAGAGCCTGGGAAGTGGAGGCAGCCAGGCCTGGCTTTGAGCTTTTAGGCAAGTCACATACCCTCTGTGGACTTCACCAGGACAACGACGACACCGACATCAAGCAGTGGACACCAGAATGGGCACATCAGAAATCGATTTTAATATTTCCTTTGTCAAAGTGGTGCAGGTGGGGAACAGAGGAGGGGGAGTGTCAGAAAATTGGGACTTTAGAAAGGCCTGAGGGCAGGGCCTGAATCAATGCTTGTGCAAACTCGTCTCCCACCAGGCAGGCTGAATGCCGGAAAGACAGAAGAGAGGAGATAGGGTTCTCACAAAGGAGGCTCTGTGTAGAGACACGGCTCTGGGCTTGTCTAGGACAGTCCTGGTTTACCACTGTTTCTGCCTCCCTGTTCACTCTCTAAAGGGGCCCAGTTAGGAGGACAGAGGATATGGGTGCCCTATGTATGAGTTACCTTAAGTGGCTTCTAGAACTGCACTGTCCTATATGGTAGCCACTGGCCACACGTGGCTAATAAACACCGCAAATGTGGCTGGTCCAAATTGAGATGTGCTATAAGGGTAAGATGCACCCCAGTTCTCAAATAATTATTATGAAAAGAAAAATGTAACATACATCAATAATAATTTTTGTATAGAATACATGTTGAAATGATAGTATTTGGATGCATTTGGGTTAGATAAAATATATTAATACAATTAATCTTGCCTTTTCTTTTAACTTACTTGAATATGGCTACTAGAAAATTTAACATGTGAGCTTTCATTTGAATGGTGACAGCACCATTCTAGAGTTTGAGCTGTGTGGACACAGACACATACCTGGGCATCGGATAGAGGCTGCAGCCTGCTAGGGAGTTTTCACTCAGGCTTTGGGGGAAAATGTCCTCCCCAAAGAATTGTGCCCTAATGCCTTGGGCTGTCTGGGTCTCTGCTCTTAAATCCTTGCATGGACACTTTCCTTTCCATCTTGGCTACATGTTGTCCCAAGGATGGTCAAAAGGGACCCAAATTCAACTTGTCCAAAACATACCTCAACCCCTCTCCCCCTCTGCCTCTACCCTTAGCCTTCCTGTAGCACTTCTTTTCCAGGATAATGGCTCTTTCAGCCATCAGACTCCAGACCTTAACATTATCTTTGGCTGATCCCAACTCCTCTTCAGAGAGCAAACCCACTGCCAATGCCCTGGTTCCCTTCTCTATCTGCCACTGCCCTAGTGCAGGTCCTTTTATTCTTAAATATTGACGGTTTCTACATCCTCCAAATTGATCCTCTTGCCTCTTTACACACCCACCTCCCTCCAAATATTCTCTAAGCAACATTGGTGAGGTCTTTCTACAATTCAGAGCTGACTCTTCCATGTTCTAGTTAAAAAAATGCCCTTGACCCTCCATGGTGCTCAAGCTCCTCTTCCCAGCTGTTGGGGATTGAATCATGCTCTTACTCTTAATCTGCATTACTGTCACTCATTTGTAAATAGGACATTTTGAAGATGTTAGTTAAGGTGTGGCCAACTTGAATCAGGGAGGGTCTTAATCCATATTAATAGAGGACTTATAAAGAGAGGAAATTTGGATGCAGTCAGGGAAGTCAGAAGAAAAAGAAGCTGGAAGTCAGTGAAAGCCTCAAGAGGAGACCAAGGACATTGCCATGTGATGGAGGTAGAGACGCAAGTCAAGGAACCCTAAGGATTGAGAGAAGTCAGCACCAGAATGCTCCAAACTCTAGGAGAAAGTGTGGCCTGCCAAGACCTTGATGTTGAACTTCCTAGCCTCCAAAAGTGTGAGACAGTGAATGCTTGTTGTTTAAACAAACCCATTGTGTGGCATTTGTCATAGCAGCCATGGCAAACCAAGACACTGGCATTTAAAGCTCTTTAGAACTCAGCCTCATTCTATGGATCCAATTATCCTCTGTTATTTTCACTGTCCCTTCCACCCTTCTATGCCCACACTAGCCCATGCTATTTGATATGAACATATCCTGTTCTCTAAACCTCTGATCAGTGTTATTCCTTGCTGCCAATGTCATCATCACTCACTCATCTGCTCTGGGAAGTTCTATGTACCTTGAGGGCACAGTTACAATCAACATTCTCCAAAAGCTTTCTCAGCCTTACTCTTAGATAGAATTAGTCTATCCACTCACAACCCAATATCACTTTTCTCACGGCGCCATGAAAACACATTCAAGTCTGCTCTATGTTGGCGTCATGTACGTATTTCTCTTGCCACCTAGAGGAGGACTTCTTTAATGGTAGTTATTAAGCTTCCAACTCTCCCTCCTCCATAACAACTAGCACCAATTTCTCACAATCATTTGGTAGGTGCTTAATAAGGGTTGGGTGAATTAAGCTAAGTCAATGACAAGTGTGAACTTAGCACCTTCTTTGGAAGGATCACTGCTCAAAGTTGGCTCAGCTCTGTGCTGGAAGGAGCCCTTGCCAACCTGATGAGGAGGGGTCAAACCAGGGCAGCATTTAAAAGAAAAAGGAAAAAATCAGGCTCTGCACATTTTTCTAATTGCTGTCTTTCTAATTTGTATGACATCAAAACATTTGAAATACTTGTTGAATGTGCCCTTCTAAAAATACTTAATATCCAGATGAAACTTCAGTGGTGATGAACTAAGGATGTGCTTCTAGTACTGGCTATTTAACCACTTTCACCCTCCTTTCCTTCATCTCAGATAGCACAGATGCCTAGAGGTGCACTCAGCAGTTCTGCTCACACTGATTATGGAATGATCCTTAGAGTTCGTGAATAAGGGCTCCTGGAGAAAGATGAAATTACACTTGTATTAGGATGTCAAACAGGACCTCACATGAAAAGAGCGACTGGCCCAAAGGGGGAGAAAAAAAATCCCACGAGGCCTCTAACTGTAATGGAGAGGCAGATGCTTGCCTTTCTGGAGAGCCGGTCGTGTGCGTGTTGAATCACGGGCAGTAATCAGTGGACTTACTGTTTGCCCTAAAGAATTTAGAACCATGGCAGAGGCAGAGGGAAATCTGATCTACTGGAAGGGAAATAGTGCTGCATCTTTTAACCCTGTGCTAACTCCGCAGGCTGTGGACCTTTCCATAATATAATGTATTCTTGAACTCTCACAAACAGTTAAAGACTATGTGAGGGTACAATTCTCTGTCAGGTACCACGTTTTTAAGAGCCCAAATTGAGCCTCTAAAAACGCTGAGTGATTTTAAAGACTTTTGAGCTAAATCCTGGGACAGAGAATATCTTCTCTGCTGTCTAGCAGTCTATCCATGGGGAGGAATCAACATTTTTGCACAAACTAGCTGTATTTTGTTTACCAAGATGATCCCAGAGTGCCACAGGATCATGGAGTTTGGTCAGACTCTTCAAAGGAAAATGACCTCTGAGCAATGCAATTTCGGTATAAGTTACACTTCATTATATTCCTGGAACAGTCTCAGGGTGGCATGTCTATCCATGAGCGTACTGGACAACTCAGCACGCACCACTGAAAGTAAAGGACGCCATGACATTTCAAACACCCCCTGGACCCACGCCAGCCAGACAGCAGTGGGCACGTCCCCATTTAACGCAATGTGAATGCACTTAGTGGAGGTGGCTCTGCTCATCCTTGTCTTCATCCTTCATCTACAACGGGGACAGGCAACTTTCCTACCGAGAAGACTTCTCAATTCCCAACTCGAGGCCTGGAGACAGCCATTACTGGTCCAGAAGAGTGGTCACTTGAGATAAACTCAAGTTTCCATTTCTGGATTAAACATCGCTTCTTGCTGGCAAAGCATACGTCAATGGATCCGGATAAGGTAAATCCCTCAACGGGTTGAAATGGAAAAGCAGAACCCTGAGCAACCTTGCACTGGTCAAGGGAAGCAGAGGAAGGTGCGTGATAAACCCACATGAACCAAAGATGCTGGGTGAAGTTTTAGTCAGTGCACCTGAGAGTCACTGCTGGGAACGTTCTCTGCTGATACGACAAGTTTGATCATTTTCAATAGTGAATGGAAGCAGAGGAGCATTTATCACCGTGAAACGGCCAGGAACTCTTGCGAGGGCCCTCACCATTTTCTTTTAAAGTACAGTAAAATTTTGGGCACCCCTCTACCCTCACTGGCTTCTTTCCTCGGCTTTTATGTGGGCAGGGTTTTTGTAATTTCTCTGTTCAAATAAAGTCTGTAGAAAGCCACAAAAGGAGATCTGGACCCTAAAGCTTAACGGATTCTGGAAAGCAGCTGCCTTGTAACATGAGTCATCCTATCCAAGGCGTTCTCTTTGTATGTTTTTCTCTGACCCAAAGAGTGGGCTATTGGATGACTTCTGGCAGGTGCTATGGGATTAAGGAGGTAGCTGGTCAGAAACAAACTTTGAATTAGGTTTAAAAAAAAAAAAATTTACTATAGTAAATATGATCATTAGCTTAATCCTCCATATCTAACGTGAGGTTCAAATTTAATAGTGAGCTTTAAAAAAATGGCTGGCATGTGTGCCTATTATTTGTGCACAGGTCTTCGTGCCTTGCTCCAAGAGTTATATTTCAGTGTTAATTACGAATTTCCAGTACTTCTCTATTTATGAGTATACAAGCAATCCAAAATCTCAAATAGCCACATTATTTTCCCTTTTCTAAAATTATGAGAGAAAGCCAAGTGGAATGTTAATGAACTTACAGCTGGGCATTGTTTTTAATGGCTATCACAGCGTCCATGGGGATTTAGACCAGTTTCCCACACCTGCAATTGCGGGCCAGGAAAAATTAATAGATGTTCATATGATGAAGCTCAGGTATTTCTGAAGGTCTTTCAGGTTCCGGAATCATTGGCGAAAGATCAAATGAAGTGCATCTACCTTCTGTGGCGTCAATTCCTAGTACTCATACTTCTAAGAATTGGTAACCCACATGTTTTTCACTTATGTATGAAGAGATACATGCTACGATCCCCACATGCATGTTGTCACCAAAAGGGTATCATGTAAGTTACCAAAGGGAAAGAGTCCATGAGGAGGATTTCGGAAGGAAAGACACGTGCTAGTTAGTAAGGAAAGAGTAAGAAAGGCACGAACTATAGTGGTCTTTCAGGTCTAGAAACTATAAAATCCCAGATTTGGGTACCTAGAGATCTAAATTCAAACGTCAGCTTCTCCTCACATCAGCTGAGTGAGGCCCAGAACAGTAATTTAACCTTCCCAAGATACATTGCGGTGAATAATTACGCCTGCTCTGTCTCCCGGGGTTATGAGGAGCAAAGAAGTAAGTAGCATGAGTGAAAACTGTTTAGGCACATGGGACTCTGGGATATAAACCCGAGGCCAGTAAACTTTTGCTGTAAAGGGACAGAGAGTAAACAGGCTTTGTGGATAAAGTTTCTAGGGCAACTGCCTGCTTTTGTTATTGTAGCAAGAAAATCGTCATAGGCAATACAGAAATGAATGGGTATGACCATGATCCAATAAATCTTCATTTACAAAAACAAGCAGAGGGCCAGATTTGACTTGAAGGCCATAACTTGCTGACCTCTGATGCAAATAATCGCTTTACCATTACTGGACAATTCGAAAGCCCGCAGCAGAGCCTATTTACAAATGTGTTGTCCTGATATTCATATACACATCTACATCACTTACCTTCATTTAAAATGCCCTGTCTTTAGTCAAGCCATGGTGGCTGTAGGTAAATGAAATTTTACGTAAGGTCTACAGGTAGAGTTGAATTTTCCCTCTTGCATTGTAGTGCAGAGAGCTAGGCTGCGGCAAAATGTTTGAGTGTTGGTGCTTGTGTGTTATACGCAAGTTACAGTTTCCTCCAAATACGACTAACACATAATCATCTTTAAATACCATTTTGCATCAGCATATATCATGCAGAACTGGGTGGGAGAGACTGTGGTCTATGATGTGAACCGTGGTCTATGCTCGGTGGCAAAGCCCCAGGATGTGTATATCCATTGCGGGAGATGTGCCACATGGATGAGGAATGGTGGTGTGGGATGTTGTTGGAGGTGTGGGAGGTGGGGAACATGGGAATCCCTGTAATTTCTGAGTAATATTTAGGTAATCTAAGCACCTTAAAAAAAAAAAAAA
>JAQZBX010078045.1:0-14150 GCA_029593785.1 Cabassous unicinctus
GATTTGAACATATTAAGTCTGGTTCCAGAGTCTGTGCTTTGTTCTGAACCACTATGTTATATAAACTAAAAGCATTTAGAAGTGGGTCATGAGTAGGATGATTATGTATTCCAATCGGTCTGGAACAGTCCCAGTTTATGCCTGTTGTCCCCAAAAAATTATTCATTATGTTCCCTTTCACTCAAAGATGTCCTGGTTTGGAGGATCAATTATATGGTCATCCTAATTATAAAAGAAACTAAACAATTGCTGGGCTTTTCAAACAGTTAATTTTTGCTTCATGTGATGAATAGAGACAAAGAACTGGAAGCATTTAGGGGCAATAAATGAGATGGCTCTCCCAGCCACGGTAAACAGCAGCAAGACCCCGCTTCTATGATTCCCTTGGTGAGATCACTGTCCTATCCTCAGCTCTAGTGGCCTCTGTCCTGCTAATCACTTTAACCCTACTGGTTTCGAGTAAAAGAGAAACACAGAAAGGCACGTTCTCCAAGCTGTCACCAAATGCAGTTCTGCACATCTGTTCTTCAGGAAGTAATGGAAATTGAACACACAGAAGCCTCCAGCAAATCTGTCCTCTCATCTCCCCCTTCCTCATCTCCGTTCCTTATCTCCATCCCAGGCCAGCACTCCAGTGCTCACTTGAAGCCTCAGGCATAATAACCACGTGTCACACAGACGTGCAGCCTTGGCCAGAGCCGGTACCAGGCTGACACCAGACCACTTGCAGCAATTTTGCCTGTTTTGTGGCTGTCGGTAATACCTTAATTTCCTGAGCTTCCTCTCTCTATTGTCTTCAGCCTCCAGTGAGAAGCAAGGAAATTGGTACCAGCCGACAGGATCTGGTACTTGAGGAAAAAAATGTTGTGCTCTTGTTGATGCCAAATTAGCTCCCTTGGAAGATTTAGAGCTGTACATTCAACTCCCTGTGGATGATTTAAAAATATGTATCACTTAGCTTTCTAATGTGCACCGATGGCAGGAACGTATATACCACTGTGATTCGGCTCTTACTTCAGTAACACTATTTAAGATGCTGCAGCTTGCAAAAGTGATGGTAAAGCCTAGGCCAGGGCAAGCAGAGAACCAGCTCAGCAAACCGCGCAGAAGACATCCATCCGGAGGTTTCAATATCTTGCTAAGCAACCATTTTAAATGTCTTGTATTAATCTCTAAGGTTGATATGCTGTATATGATGGTCCACAGAATTCTCTGACTGCTTTTTCTGTTGTCTTCCCAGTCTCCCCTTTCTGTCCTGGATCCTCTATTTTTCCTTCCTTTAAACTCACTCTTGCAGTGACGTTATGCATTCACAGTGATTTCAAACAGTTCCAATTATTCATCTCTAGTCCAACCCATCTCATGGTGCCTGAAGGGCATCTTATCTTTCTCCCTCTCATCCTTGGTAAGCTCATCCTCTAATGTGATCTCAATAATAGCTAACATTTATCATGTGTCAGGCAAAGCATCGATGCTTGGAACCCTCACTATTATTATCTTTGTTCTGGAGAGAAGGATCTGGTAGTTGGTGGAACTAAGATTTGAGCCCAGGCAGTCTGGCTTCAGAGCCTATGCTCTTAACCACAGCATTAATGTGTCTCTTCACATTCAACCACCTGGTCCGCTCTACCTCGTTGCTAGATGATGCCAACAGCTTCCTAGTACGCTTTCTTGTATCAGCTGAACTTAAAACCATTTATTTTCCACATGGAAGGTTTAATGTGTTCTCTATTGATCAAATTTAAAGTCCTCTGTTGGACCACCAAAGTCTTTCACTAACCTGTCTCCCAAGTCCACCCAGACTCTGTGTTTCAGGTAAGGATAACCTCATTCCATGCAAGATGCTCCTCCCACTTCTTCAGGCTATTCTCTCTACCTAAAATGCGGTTCATAAATTCCGTCTGGCAAGTCTTTTACTTCCTTTTTTAGGATTTACCTCTTTTAGGAATTCTCCTCCAACTAATCAGAACTGTAAGGGTAAATTACATAAAGGCAGGGATGCTATCTTCTATTTCTTCATATATTCTACAGAGTCTAGTTTAATGTTTATCATCTGCTGGATATGTGATATAGTGTCATTGCACTGACATAATCTGCTAACCAACAATGGAAAGAACTCAAGCTGATAGCTGAAAAGCACAAATTAATAATTACTATAGACCAAGGCATAAGTCTTCACGTATGTGGGGGCATCTGTGCTCTGCTCTGAATGGCTGAGGGCTGGCCCCTGCAGGCTGAGCTCCTAGAATCCCATGTCTACTTCCTCCCGCTAGGTCTAGCTAACGGGAGGAGCTGGAGGGAGGGAGCGTGGGGGGTGGGAGGAGGAGAAACCAGGGCATTTCTCCCCGTCCTCCTCTGCTTTCAGGTGTGACTCTGGCGGAAGTGGAATCTCCTCTGTGGGTCCAGCTGTACTATGCAGGCCCGCGAGACTCCAGCTTCCGTGAGGTGAGCCGAGCACTTGGCCCTGGGAGCACCACCTCTCCTCTTCATCTCTACAGCCTGAGGAGGGTAATGGCTTCCTGCTGCTGTTCACCTCACCATCCCCACTGGCTTCTCAGCAACTTCATGTAGTTTCCTCCTTTGTAAATATTTGAAGTGCTCTATTTTCCATGTTATTTCCTGATAGTGACCTATTTATTTGTTTTTATTATTATCCCAATAGAATCATAGAAAAACTCTGATAAAGTGAAATTCCTGTCAAATTATGATTATGTCCTGCCCTTTGGTTGTTTGACTAGGAGCTGAGCTCCGGCCACACGCAGTAGACCTGTTAACAGAAAATGAGCTGAAGGTGACGTGGCTGTAAGAATGGCATTAACCCCTAAGTTAATACTTATGCAATGTGTTTCAAATGTACAATTCTTGAGGTTCCCTAATACAAAAAAAATTTGAAAATACACTGCAAATACAACAGCTTTGTAAGTAAAGTAAAAACACAGGAGAGGTTCCTTTATAATCTCAGATAGAGGACACTAACTTAAACTAAAGGTGATGACCCTAATTTATCAATTGTATTGTTATCTTTAAAGGGACTAGTTTAATGTTTATCAAGTGAGTGTGTTCACATTGCTGTAGGAAATGGTGCAAACTCTTCTAACCTCAACACAAATTTCAAGGTAAAGTCTGTCCCCAAGATGAGTCATAAATACACTCTGTACCAATCCAATTAGAACCATATAAGAGTGTGACATTGAAAATCTTTTACGAATCCCCAAAATGGAAGGATTATGTTTTTTAACTAATCCATTCCTGTGGGTATGGGGCCTTTTGATAGGACTACATCAGTGAGGCGTGAGTTGGCTTGGGCCTCCACCCTCTTGCTGGGTCTGATATAAACGGAGACATACAGAGAAGGGCACACACAGGAAAAGGAAGTCACCATACTGATCCTGTCATGTGAGAGAGAGGACTGCAGGAAAATAGAAAGGCCTGGAGTCTGGCACCAGCAGAGCACAGAGGGACAGAAAGAGGCCCCTGAGGTGCAGCTCAAGGCCCAGGAGATGAGCCCTGCCATATACTGGATAACTCACAGCTGAACTCGGGAAGAAAGAAGAGCAGCCAAGACTGAGAGAGGAGGCTGGAAAGAGACAAGCACTATGCCTGGTTGTTCACAGTTGAGCTCTGAGAGCCCATGAGCCTGAAGGTGAAGGCAGAGACCTAGGCAGAGATTGCCCGCCATCTTGCTTCACCACGTGGCAGCTGACTTTGGCGAGAAAGCATCTCTGATGGTGCCTTGATTTGGATATTCCTTGGAATTGTACGCTTTTACCCCAAATAAATCCCCTTTATAAAAGCCAACCTATTTCTGGTACTTTGCATCGGCAGCCCTGTGACAAACTAAGATATTGAGCGAACAGGACAGGTCTCACCTGCGTTTGAGAGCATCTTTGCTCTGCCATTTACCCAGAGCATCCACTTGCCTTGGCTCCAGCTCTCGACTCAGCTGTGTCGTCTAAGAGATCTTTGCTGGGATCTTTAGACAAGGCTTTGTAGTTTTTATCTGGATACAACTTCTTTGCTAAGGAAGAAAAAAAATAATCAGTTCATGCATCTGTATGTGTGTTTGCTTAATAAATATTCATTAACCATCCCTTCTTTGCCTACACACCTATAATGAGAAAAACTGTTTATGAAAGACACTGTTGACTGGTTATCCCAAAGACATTTCCAACAGCCTGTCTCCTGTAGCTTCCCCATATAGACACTGGAGTGGTAAATACTTGTTTCCCCAGTTTCACAGGTAGTGAGGGATGCCCACGTAGCTGGTTTGCCTGTGAAATGTAAGTGGACATCAGCCGAGGGATGGGAGGGGGCTTCTGGGAGAGCCGTTCCTTTCCAGATGGAAAGGACTGGGCACAGAGGGCATGATACTTTTCTCTTCTTCCCCCTTCTTCCTCCTTTGAACATAGACGTGATGGTTGGTGCCCCAGTACCCATATCAGCATCTTTGGCTCTGACATTGTAGATAGAAAAAGCCTGCTTCTTTGACGACAGCTCTAAGTGCTGAATCAAAGGCCCCCTTCTGCTTCTTATGTGAGGAAAAGAAAACCTATTTCTTTAGTTCACTACTGTTGTTGTTTCTGTTACTTGCAGCTGAATGGAGTCCTAACTGACAGAAAAGATTTTCTTGATACATTACAAATGTGTTAAATCCTATTATAATTGCTGGCTTTAGATACAATTTATAATAAATACGTTATGCAGATCTGTGATTTTTATCTCTTTTCCCTGCTCAGGGTTGATGATCATAGAAGAGTCAGCAAACTTTTTCTGAAAAGGGTCAGATAGTAAATACTTTAGGCTTGTGGGCCAGATGGTTTTGGTTGCAACTACTCATCTCTGACATTGTTGTTTGAAAGAAAGGTGTGGCTGTGTTACAATAACTTTATTTACCAAAACAGGGGCCTGGCTTATGAGCTGTAGTTTGCCACTTCTGATCTTAGTAAAGCCCAGGTGAAAAAGTGAAAACAATTCCAAATTCCTGCAGGTTCCAAGTCTCAGTCTAACTCCATCCACAGTGTCAGTCAATTTTCCTTTCTTATATATATTTTTAATTACAAAGCAACTTTTAACACTTTGGGGTGAGCCCCATAGGAATAAAAAACACTGGGAAGGGGTAATCCTCTCACCCCCTGGAGTGGCCCAGGGAGAGAGAGGCTACCTGAGGGGAAGGAAGCACAAAAGGGACCCACTGCCCCCTTCACCTGACGGATCCATAGAAAAGCCTGATTGCAGTCCCTCTGCTAAAACCAAACCAGAAAGAATTTAGGGTTCCATTAGGACATGTCTCCTGAGCATATGCTGTGTGGCAAGTAAAGAGAATAGTATGAGGTTTCCCCTGAAATAGGCACTTTTATAGGATAAAGTAAGAGAACTAACACTTCCCTCTGTCATTGGTGCTGGTGAGAGACTTGTGATAGTTATTAATCTTGTGAATATAATCAACTCTCAGCAATTCAAGTGCTATACAAATTGTGAATTTTCTCATTTTCTCTTAATTTTCCTTCCTTCCACCTGCCTTTTGGCCCATTCATGTTCAAGAGATGCCAAGGAAATACAAGGAGATGTAGCTCAATTTGTTAACTTCACTCTTGGTTATAGCAGCTTTGATATAGAGTAGAGGTTATGATTATTAATTAAAATTGGGTTTGGGGATTATTTGTGGATTTAAGTTATCTTATTCCGCCTCCTCTTTCCAAGAAATACTGCATAAGTTCCCTGTCCGGGGTGAATATGTGAACCAACTGTGGTTGAAGTTTCTTCTTCTGATATGCAACAGAGGATGACAAAGCCAGTTTAAAAAATCTTAACGTATTGTGAATGAATTTTCACAACATTAAATTGAGAGACACTTTTGAGCTGAGGAGGTCCTCCTGCTAATATGCTGAGAGTCAAATTAATATTGAGGCATGCAAAAAACTGCCCAAATTCTTGTGAATTTAATTTCGCTGTTGAAGTTGAAAAAACCCCAGAATTTTACTTTGGGTGTGTTCAAAAGCAAACCACCTCCCATGATCAACGAATATACCTCCTTTAAGGTGTAAGCTAAATAGTTTCATTTTCCTTAGATCTCTGTTTTCTGCCAGTTGGGGAGTGATTCTTGTTCTATGTATCTCTGTTTCTAGAAATACAAAAAGAGTTCAAAGTTTCCATGAATCTCTGATTCATTGTCATTAGGGAATAAGAAATAAAATGAATGTAATCCAATTCTAGTGCATGTGGATTCATGCGGAGAAAACACACTTTGGGGCCTCCAATAATTGAAAACACTATTTAATTAGTTACAAGTACGAATAAAGACTTGTAAATAATTTTCTATCTTGATCAGTCTTTAAACAGAGGCCAAGGTTATGTACCTTCAAACTTCAAAATGAGACTCAAGAGAATCAATCTTTGTCATTGCCAGAATATGTGAAACTTAGATGGAATTACCTGACCACTTCAATTTTCTGGAGAGCAAATAATATTCAATCCAATTAACATTTATTTACCAGGTACAATAATAGGTCCTGGGGAAACAGGTGCTGAAGTGAATAGCTTCTCATGAAATTCATAGCCTACAGGGATAAAAAGACCCATGAACAAATAAATTACAATGTGAGGTATAAGTACAACTACAGAGATATATTCAAAGTTATGGATGTGGCATGAGGAAGGACATGGTTAAATTTATCTGGGGAAATAAAGAAAGGCTAGTAGAGGATGTGATATCTGAATGAGTCTATAAGCTTTCACAGTTTTGTGGTAGTGGGAAGGGGGGCTTGGGTATGGACAAATAAGAGTAAAAATCAGACCTAGAAATAAAGGTTATCTTCTTTCAAGAGTGAGCAACAGTGGGTGCTCACTTTCTTCTCTTTCCTTTATGACTGTCATTTGGGACTTTTAAGAAAGGAAGGGAACTCCATTAGACCATCTCAAAAAAGTTCGATGCCATAAAGAACACTGAGTATACGCCAAAGACCTGTATTCAAGTCCTAATTCATCAACTTAAGTTGTGTGACTTGTGGGCAAAGTGGTTAACCCTTCTGGGCTCAGTTTTCATTTTTGTAAAATGACACAGCTGGACCCTACTGGTGGTGCTTAAGCATTTTTTTTTTCAATTTTAACCTTTTTATTTTGAAATGCTTTCAAACTTATGCAACAGTTACAAAAATAATGCAAACCACATACTGAAATCTCTAATATATTCCTATCTCCAAGATACCCAGATCCACCAATTTTTAACATTTTGCCACCTTTGCCATATCATTCTATCTACTCATCAATCTATCAATCCATCTGTCTACCCATCTAGATGACTGTCAGTCGATCTGTTTATTGAAGTGCTTTCTGGACACTTGCGTGTAGGTTGTAGACATCATGCTCCTTGAACACTTAATACAGCCATGTACATTTCCTAAGAACAAACAAGGATATTCACTTAAAGAGCAGTTATCAAGTCCAAGAAATTTAACATTGATAAAAGATAACAGTCGATATCCAGTATTCCATATGTCCCAGTAATGTCCTTCTGAGTCTTCTCTCCTCCCTTGCTAGATCCCATTTAGGATCATATATGGCCTTTAATTGTTATTGTCTCTTTAATTGCTCCCTCCCTCCCTCCTTCCCTCCCTTCCTTCTTTTTTATTGTGGGAACATATATACAACATAAACTTTCCCATCTCCACTACTCCCGAGCACACCGTTCGGTGGGAAGAATCACATTCACTATGTTGTGGTACCCTCACCACCTTCCATTACTAAAACTTTCTCTTCTCCTCGAACATAAACTTTGCACTCATTTTTCACTAATTCCCCATTCCCACTGGCAACCTGTGCTCTAATTTCTGTCTTCAAAAGCTTACATATTCTCCATATTTTGTAGTTACCATGGGGCTTAAAGTTAATTTCCTAAACCTGTAACTATCTTGTTTGCTTTGATATCAACTTAACTTCTATGTTCTTAACACTATATTCCTATATCCCTCAGCCCCTCACCTTTATGTAGTTCTTGTCACAAATAACATGTTTTTTACATTATGAGTCTGAAACCGCTGATTTCTTATTACATTTTATGCATTTGCCTTTTAGATCCTGTAGGAAGTAAAAAGTGGAGTTACAAATTTAAAATACAATAGCACTGGTAATTATATTTACCCCTGTCATTACCCTTACTGGAAATCCTTATTTCTTCATGTGACTTCCATCTATTGTCCATTGTCCTTTCCTTCTAATCAGATCTAGTAGTGATGGTCCTCAGATTTTTGTATCTTGTATGTCATCTGTGATTGAACTGTGCTGAATAAAAGCCAGTTTCCTTCCCATTCTGATCTTTCCTCCCTCCAACCAAAGATGATAGCAGCAAGAAAGTTCCTTTTTCAAGAACAACATTTACATCAGTAAATTCTATTACCCTTTTTATAATTTGTGCTTTTTATTTTTTTAGGACTTAAGAAATTTTGGAGAGTAAATTTTATCATGAATGCTTAATAATTGTTCTAAAAATCTTTCAGCCCATTTAATCGGTTGGTTTCCTGCTGGTTGAGAATCCCTGGATAGTTGCTTTCCGGGGTCCCTTCCAGCTGTAAATTTCCCTATTTTTGGCCTCTTGCTCCATGGTCCTCCTCAGCTCTGAATATCAGGGACCTTAAGTCCCATCACCTAACCCTCTTTCAGTCCAGAGAGCTCAGGCAAGCAAAGTGTAGGAGGCACAACATGCACACTGGAACGAAGAAGAGCAACGCACAGCGGATTGTAAATATCCAGGACTGCAGATGTCTGCGGGAGTCAAACAGCCTTCCCTATGGGACAGCTGGAGGAGGGAGGAGTCAAGAGCCTTCAGGGCAAAAGGGAACCCGCAGGCCTGGTCATAAACATTTTGTCTGCACTGCTTTGTCGGAGGAAAGAATTTAGGTGCCTGGCACAGCTTCTGGCCCTGATGGTTTCACAGCAGCTGTTGATTGAGGAGCAGATGACTGAAAACAGAAGTCCTGGGTTTGACTCTAAGCTTTACCACTCCCTTAACTTCTTTGTAGCATGGTTTCTTCAAATATAAAAAGTGAAATCATAATTCCTGCTTCACAGGGTTGATGTGGGGATTTTGTGACATTCCGTACACGACAGCACCTACCACGCAGTAGCTACTCTACGGATGTTGTTTGAATATCACCCTTGGAAAAATAGTCAAGAAGTACGGTCAGCTGACCACAGCTGCTTTGGCAGCTAAGACCATGTTTTCAGTTGTGAGAGACTCTAGGAGTTCATAGTTCATAGTTTATGTGTGTTTATACAACATGTAAATATCATAATTAGATATACGATGATTAATATGATATAATGCAATAAATATAGCATTTTATAAATAATTTTGGGGCGATGTGCTGAAGTGATCAAAGACTTGGAAAAAGGATAGGTAAGAATATACTATCTGATTGAATTAAATTATTCAAGGTCGTTTTAGAAGAGCTTAATCAGGAAGCAAGGATAGGTAATAACTATTTCTCCTTTTAAGAAAGATAAACTTCTTTATTTAGTTTTTTGAGATTTGGAGACCCCTTCCATTGACTTCTTCTCCACAGCCTCTGCTCCCACTCCTCAAAGCAGTAAGGACAGAGTTCTCTGCCTGTACATTGATGATTTATCCCGGTCACAGAGGGGACACCCGGCTAACTGAGGTTAACAGCTTTCTCGGTTTCATTTCAAAAAGGCATTAGCATGGAGGCTCTATGAAATGCTGATATGCCAAATACTGATTCATTCACCTGCCGAGTTTGCTATAAGGCAGGGACCTATTTGACAGGCAGGGCTGAGCTCCCAGCCTTTTCCTAAAGGGCAATCCCATAATTCATCTCCCAGCGCTAAATTACACCTGACACTTCACTGAAGACTTCAGGTGCACTCACCCAACTGCAATAAACCTAATGCAGAAGAGGATGGGAAATGACAAAGATATTCTTTTTGAAAATAATATAGCTAATTCAATTGTGGGCAGAAATATCTGTGATGTAATACACTCCAAAGCAAGGTTGGGTTAAGGGTGGGAATCCAGCAGATGAGCATGTTTGCCTTTGTTTAGTGAGAATGAGAACTGGTGGAAGCCACAGTGGGAGACGGTGGCACTCAGCAGGTCCTTACCCTGGCAATGGTCTGGGACCTTCGCACTGTTATCATTGAATGAGCTACACACCCCTTGGCATGTCCCTAGATTCGACCTTTTCACCCAAGGAACTCCAAGCTTCTCTATCATCTGGGCTTTCCATACTCTATTCTCCTCCAGATTTGGAGGAAAGGAGATTGCCCTAAAACTGCAGAGTAGTGGACCTTTGCTGCTTCTCCATAGGGCTTTCTGTGGATAAGATGGGGATGGGCATAGGAAAAGCACAATGTCCATCTGCTACTCTTTGGCAAAGGGTGCCCTTAAAAGCCAAGTGCTTCAGCATGTGGTTAACTTGCTATCAGGGGTGATTTGGTGGAAGAGAAGGGAAAAAAAAACTGGCTAGTGCATTCATTGTCTAGCTTTCTTACGCCCCTATCCAGGACTTTCCTTCCACTCCTTTGGTGTAAGCAAGGGCTCATGGACCATTTTATTTAATGTATGAAGCAACTAAGTAGGCATATACATGAGATTCCAGCCTGGCCAAAGTTCAGGGGAAACTTGGAAAGGCGAGGCAGGAGGTTTTCTCTCTAACTCAGGAAGTTTTGATTTGTGAATGTGCTAGGTTTTGGGGACACTGCAGTGAACAGGCAGACACAGTGTCTACTTTCATGGAGCTTCTGGTCTAACTTGGGAGACTGAGCTTAAGAAGAAGAATGAAGATGATCGATCTGTACAGTTGAACAGTGCCCAGCACAATTAGGTGCTTGAGAACTATTTGCTGAATGAAGAAATTGGAAATAGGGTAAAAAGTAAAGAAAAGGAGCTAAACATAAGTTAAGTGCCTTCCATGTCCCAGAGTCTATATCCCATTCTTTCCACTATAGTTCTAATTCAGCACAAACAAATAGCTAAAGTCAGGGTCAGAATCCTGTGTATGGTGTCCAAGACAGTCCCACTCAAGGCACACACATGAGAAGCAGTGTTGTTTGGCACAAGGCCCCAAGGCTAGGGAGTTTAGTGCTGGATCTGCCATTTCTTAATACTGTAGCCTTGGGCAAGTCATTTATTGCCCCTTGAGTCTCAGTTTCCACATCCATGATTTGTGGATGATAATAGCTCCCTCAAACGGTGGCCAAGATATTGAATGAGATGGTAAATGTGAAAGGGCTTTGATTATAAATAAGATCCTGCTCTCTGTGAAAGGAAAATCAAATTGTATCCTGTCCACTTTCTAAGAGTTTATTCTGCTTCTAAATAATGAAAGTTAATATAATTTCAACCACAACATCAGAAACAATTATCAAGGTTGGCCTTATTCACCTAAATGGTGTTTTAGGGCCTTTTTATCAGAAAGATTCCTGGCAATAAGCCAAGGTTGAGATGAATATTTGCCCCATACTCATGGCACATTTAGGGAAATCACTGATACTCCAATAGTTATCTATTTACATGGACATAATTAAGTTCTTTCTTTATAAATCAATTTCCTTTGCCCCTTCAACATGTCTATGAATTCTTTGGATGGACTCAAGTTTGGAGCATATAGGAGTATAGAATTTCAGATTCTAACTGAATAAGAACCATCCTATTTAATGATGGTATGGTTTTAAGTGCACTTTCCCTAATTAGTGTTGAGACAATTAAATGCAATATTGTATATAACCATTTCCTTAGTAATCTTTTGTTCTTCTTTTAGTCACTGTAAAAGGTTAAATATCATCTATACTTAATTTTACTCTCTACTTTTATTTTTAACTCATATTGTACTGTAATTGTGCCTTGGTTGGTGGCATCTCCCAGACATCTCCCCACAATTTATGAAATCAGTAATTTCTTTTCCCTTCTCCAGCTCATTGGTTATATGATACCAAAGTGGGCATCAGTCCTCATGGATCTATTGGACACTATCTCCAAACTAAATGTGAGGGACCACCATTTGTCATTACTCTTTGTTTTTGGCCCTTCAGCCATTTTTCAATCTATGTGACAATGCACATATTCTACCCAATTTGAATTAATTTTGCAAGTGAAAATTTATGGAGCAGCGTATCAAATGCTTTTGTAAAATCCATATATATATATATATATATATATATATATATATAACCTTAGTGCATTCTCTTCATCCATTAATCTAGCAGTGTGATTTAAAAGAGTAAGCACATTTGTCTAGAATGATTTGTTCTTTATCCATCCCCAAAGCTCCCGAACAAGAGAGCAGAGTGAGAAGATTCAGGGCTCTGTTCCCCCATAGAAGTTTTGAACAAGCAGGAAGAACTGGCAGAAACATCTTTCTCAAAGCTCAAGAAAACAGTTAAAGCACTCTAGTAATAAGGTGAGCAATGAATCAAGAAAGAGGCCACTTAAAGATGGAAAGATCTTGTGTCATCTGGCTTGTTCCTCCCTGACCCCTCATTGGTTCAATGTGGAGCCAGCCCATTCTCCTAGTGTGGATTCCTATTCCTGGTTCTGGAGGGAGCAGGGTAACTTTTGTATCTATACATGGACCATGTGTGTCTGGCCTAATCTGTTTGGTGGTGACCTGAGGGACTCTGTCCCAGAACTTGCCCTGCATGTAGAAGGCAACTCACAGAGCTCTCTTCCAGAATGCTGTGGGAGAGTATTCAAGCCATACTGCCTGGGGCAAGGGATTGCTGGCAGTAGGACATACAGTGCAGTGCCCAGGACCATGACAACTCTGTTTCTAGGTAAGAGGGATGTTAATACCCATACAAACAGTGGAATTCTTAGGATCAAACCTGCATGCCCAAGACAAGATATATGTGCAGAAAAGACCTGGGAGGCTGCTATGATTTAGCCTCAAGCTATTCTCTAAACTCATTGTATCAATAAACTCTGAAAGAGAACACCAGCACAGGTCAATCTACAAAGACCAGGAAAGGTGTTTTCTATTCTTTTTTTTTTGTTGTTGTTAGTTCCTGGCATTCAAGGAAACCTCTGTAATACCACTAGTTGGATACTAGCTTAAGGAGAAGATGCCTCAAAGTCTAAATTCCAGCAATAATACATTAAAATATCAAAATGTCCAGATTTCTCAGCAAAACATTACAAAGCATACAAATAAACAGGAAGCTATGGCCCAGGCAAAGGAGAAGATTAAAACGTAAGAAACCATCAGTGAGGAAGACAAGACCTGGGACATATCAGACAAAGACTTAAAAATAAATGGTCCTAATTATGCTTACTTTGCTGAAGGAAAACATGGACACATAACTAAAGGAAATCAGGAAAACAATAAATGAACACAAATAGAATATCAGTAGAGATATGGAAATTATGAAAAGGAACCAAACTGAGCTGACAACCACAGTAACAAAAACTAAAAACTCCCTGAAGGGGTTCAATACCAGTTTGGACCTGGCAGAAGAAAGAATCAATGAACCTGAAGATAAGACAATTGAAATGATCTAGTCTGAGGAGCAGAAGGAATAAAGAATAAAGAGTGAACAGAGCCTGAGGACCCTGTGGGACACAGGTGTACCAATATGTGCATTGTGGGAATCCTAGAAGGAGAAAAAAGAGAATGGAGCAGGGAGACTATTCAAATAAATAATGGCTGAAAACCTACCAAATTTAACAAGAGACACTTTGGGGATCAGCAGACCAGGACAGTGCTGCACTACTCCCAGGAGGGCAAGGGACAGAAAGACAAAGAACCTGAAACAACAAATGTGAGTTAGTAACCCCTGTGACAGCCGGGAAGGGCTCCCATCCCCCACCCATAAGACATTAAGCCTGGATAAAATCCCTGCCTCACTGCAGCCATCTGAGAGGGGAACAGACATCTTCTTCCCTGTCAGCTGTTATAAGGGAAGAGGGAGGGTGAGTCAGAAGAAGAGAAGAAGTGCAAAATACTTCTTTTCAGTGAAGTCGGCCAGCAGAACTCACTTTGAATCTCGGCTCTGGCCAGATCAGAAACACAGGAAAGTGGAGGTTGAAGAGACACCTCCATGGAAAGGTTCACTGATGAGTGCCATCTGCTGGCTAGCCAGGAAATTGCAAAGAGAAAAAGTGCTTTTAGGTCTCTCTTTAAAGCCCCACAACTGGGAAAAAA
>JAQZBX010078046.1:0-14209 GCA_029593785.1 Cabassous unicinctus
TCAGGCCCCCCAAGTGGGTGAGCCCCCCAGGCCCCATGCGTGGGTGAGCCGCCAGGCCCCGTGTGTGGGTGCGTCATCAGGCCCCGTGAGACACGCAGCAAGATGATGATGTAACAGGAGAGTGACACAAGGGAGAGCCAAGACGAGATGCGCCGAAAAACCAGGAACTAAGGTGGTGCAGGCAATAGGACACCTCTCTCCCACATTGGAGGTTCCGAGGATCGAATCCCCGTGAAGACAGGAGAAGAAGGATGAGAAGAGAGGGCAGGAAATGGACACAGAGAGTTGCCCAGTGAATGGACACAGAAACAGCAAAATCGGGGGGTGGGTGGGGGTGGGGATGGCTAAAAATAAATAAATAAATCCTTAAAAAAAGAAGTATAGGGGAGTAAGATATGAACTATAGTTAGTAGTAATACTTTGACGATGCTCTTTCATAATTTGTTAACAAACGTTTCACAACAATGCAAATTATTTGTGGTGGGGTGATGTGTGGGAGCCCTGTGTGATGTTATGCATGTTTGTTTTGTAAGTTCACAATGTTTACTGAACACTTATTGTTTATGTATGTTCATATATGAATGATATACTTCAATAAATTGTTTTAAAAAAAAAAGAGCAGGTTCCTTTCACTCTCAACCTCCTTACCACTCCCACTTGGTGCCTCTGTAGCTACTAACAGGGCTTTCCCTCGGCACAGCAGAAGTCTCACTCTTAAAAAATTTTTTTTTGATTTCTCTAAATGACATACAGAATAAGAGGATATGGGTTTTCTTTTCTTTTGCACAATGAGTCTTTTCCCCCCGTATATATATGAAGGACTGCTCACACTTGGATTTTATCTCTTTGAGATGTGATGAAAGGTTGGAGACTGTATCTTCAGATTTTCAACTTGCTCTTAGGAAAGTGCCAGCAAGTGCGGCTTTACCCTGCAGCTTCCACGGCATTGGCCTCACCAGGGCTGCTCGCTGGGATCCCTGGTCCCGCAGCCAAGGCCTCTCCCCAGACCAAGGCCATCTCTGCGTGATTGCAAGGGGAGCCCAGTCTGAGCAGCACATTGCTCTCCGGCTGCTCAGTGTGGTCCCCCATGAGCAGGAGCACCTGGGAGCCTCAGAAATGGGACTATCAGCCCCACCCAGACCTGCTGATTCAGAATTTGCACTTTAAGGAGCTTTCCAGGCGATTCATATGCGCGTTGAGGTGTCAGCAGCACTGCAGACCAGGTGCCTTCCATTTACTCTTCAGGGCCAATCTTCACAGCCCCAAGTTTTTCAATTCAATTCAGATCTAGAAAATCGGTCAATTCTCTCTGATATATACGTATATGCATACATATGTATATACACAAATTTTACGAAAATGTTCCCTACTCCTCAAATTCTACATCAGGAGAGCCGTTTCTGTGTTTTATAGAAAAAGCAGCAGAGATCCAGAACAGAAGTGGGGAAACAACCATTCACAGCACAGAGGGCAGCCCTGGGTTCTGAGCTCCTAGAAGCTGCTCTGTGACTTGAAGCTGGAGCACAGCTGTCCTGTCACCACCGGGTTCAAACACCCTAAAGGGCAAGTTTAAGGACGTGATGCAGGAGTCTGAAAAGTTTGCTGGAAATTCCTGTTCGCTCACCCATGGATATGAACAGAACACGGAGGGTGGCTGTGCCGGAGCAGAGAGGACCCGGGTCTCTCGCACCAGGTGGGGTGGTAGCTACCTGGCCAAATTTAAAGAGACGGCGAATCCACAACTCCCCTCCCCCAAGCCACAACCTAACTGAAGCTCACACACACACACCCCAGGAGACTCAATCTCATCTTCCCTTTTTCCAGAATTGTATCCCACCAATTGTGTTCTTATGCTTTGACCACAGATTTAACAAAAAGACACGCTGTGAAACAAGTGAAATCCAGTCCTACCTTTGCCCTAGAAATGATCTTGAATGTGTGGCTCACTATGTCGTTCCACATCCCCACATAAAGACCTCATGAAACATCTCTTACATGGCATAAAGCTTTGCTTTCCTGGAGGAAAGACTGTTTCTCTCACTCTCTTTTTCTACTGATAAAAATTTTGTAATTGTTTCAACTGTATTGACAGGAGGGTTGATAAAATCAAGTTCATAGCTTAATCACTGAAAATGTTCAAGTGTGAAGTCTGCATATTTATATTCTTTTCTATTTTCTTTCTTCCATGATTTATATTTTCCTAGGTCCTCACTCTTTAATTATAATTTACTCTACTTTTATTATGTGAGATTTCACTGTACATTAATGCCAATCCTGAGGAACAAAGTAGGTTTTTAGCAAATTCCTCTTGATTACCAGTTCCAGGTTTTACCCTTCTCCCTTATAAAAACATTTAACCATTCCTAAGTAATTTATAAATACCTTAATCCTACCTCTGACCATGGCACTGGAGCAGTTAATTAGGAAGGTATATTACTCAGGAAGAAACTACAAGCCTATTGCATGGAGGGGAAACCTGACACAAAGCTGTCAACATCTCCAGTGCGTTTGAGATGAACTACTGAGGCTCCAGAAACAGCGGCTCCGCTCTGGGGCTGAACCGTACAATGGCCCAGGGGGCATTAAAAAAAAATCCCACTGCCCAGATTGCACCCAAGAGCAAAGAAGGAAGGTTCCCTGGGATGGAGCCCTGGCATCAGTATACGTAAACCTTCCCCAGACGATCCCAGCCTGCAGCCACGGTGGAGAAGCAGTGTCCTAGAGCAGTGCATCTCGAGCTGCCGTGGCACACGTGTCCGCTGGGCATCCTGTCAACACGTGGCCCCGGGCTCAGCTGGGGTGGCATCGGGCATGGGATTCTGACTTTCTAATGAGCTCCCAGGTGAAGCTGATGCTGCTGGGCTGCAAAGCACAGTTTGAACTGCAAGGTCCCAAAGAACAGATGGAGTATCTTTGAGGACTGAGCTGTATCCCAGGGAAAATGGGATCGGCACTGGACTGTGAGCTGAGCAATGTGGGTTCTAGCCCAAGCTCTGTCACTGTCAGCCGTGAAACCTTTGTCAGATCCCTTTACCTCTAGGTCTTCGGTTCCCCATGTGCTCTAAGAGAGTTTGCCTGGCTCCCTTGCAGCTCTAAAATCCTGTTGTTTTGAAGACTGCCTCCATGTCGCAGCGGCTCCATGGACCAGAAAGCTCCAGTTCCTCCAAAGTGCTAAGCTTGACTGAAAAACCATCTGACAGGTGCTTACTGTCTTGGAGGGGAAACTATATGCACCAACTGCAGCTTGTGCTTACTTTCCAACACTTTTAAACCCCTCGAACAAGCACTGGCCCTCTATGTAAGCAACTCCAGGGGAAGATACATGGGCCTATCCTGCCCTAAACCCTTTGGTGTGCTGACACATTCTCCATTAACCATGCCAAGCTGGCCATGGTAGGTCGATGACCAACATGGCCCCAATTGCCCTGCCTGTAGCCACACCCTTTTCGGTGGGACTTCTCAGCCCCTCCTAGCAAGAGACTGGGCTGGATTCTCCTCTCCCTGTCGCTGAGCCTGGCCCCCTGGCTTGCTCTGGCCAATGGGATGTGGGATGCAGCAGAAGTGACCCTGGGTCCATTCAAGCCTAACCCTCAAGAGGTCGTGCAGCTGCCACTCACGCTCTCCGAACCCTGCCCAGCTGTGAACAAGCCCCGGCTAGCCTGATGAATGAGAGACCCGTGGCCCTCCACCCTGCCCAGCTGCTGACCACAGAGGCATGCGTGAGCCAGAGGAGAGCTGAAGAACTGTCCTCTGAGCGCAGCCCAAACTTCTGACGTGCAGGACCGTGAGCAAGAACAAACACCCACGGTTTTACGCTCTCTAGCTTGGGCCGCTTTGTTACAGAGCATTACTTGTGACAATGATGCCTGATCCTTCATTGACTTAAGTCCAGGTCACTGACTCTAAGCCTGCTGATCTCTCCCCCAGCTGCAAAGCCTCCAGCCAGGGATTAACCTTTCTCATTTGCAAAACAGGTTGTCAAGGGAACTGCTTCTCTCCTGCCCTCGTGTTTCCACGAGGAATCATGCTTTTGGTCCCTCTTCCCTCCCCTACTCACTCGTCTGCACGGAACAGGACACGCACCTTATCTGACTGATGGGAAGGAGAAGGGTCAGGGCACATGTGTGGCCTGAGGGTCCTTCTCTTCCCCTTTCTGGATGCTCTTCCTGTCTGCATGGCCTGTGTGCTCATCCTTTGCTTCTACTCCCATGTGGCCAGGACCCAGAGCTTCTCTTCTGGAGGTCAGTCCCACTTTGACCCTATACACTGACCCAATACTGGCAGGTGATACATAGGCATGGACGTGGTTTGCCTGCAGCAGGCCAGGTCAAGGTCAGCTCTGCAGAGGTCTCCGTCATGTTAAGCTGGAGGGTGGGGGTGAATGTGTGTCCTGTCTGAAGGCTCCCGAGTGAATGGGTCTGTAGGCGAGGGTCAAGAATTAATTCCTACATCATTACAGAGATACCTTTCTACTTCTAGTAAATTATAAAATAGCCAAAGCTTGATATCTGAAATTACTGAAACTGGCTAGACAGACCTCGCCCTTGGTCATTTCCAACTAAAAGCCTGCCATTGTGATGATTATTCCAGAAGGATCTTATCCTTGTATAGGAACATTTCTATTGCAAGAGTGAGCACTCCACCTTCCTCTGCTTAACATCCACAGGAAAACCTTGTGGCTGACCTTTGTTCCGCACCCCCTCCCCCAGAGGCCTGGATCTCTGATAATGGTTGTAACTTTGTGGCTCACGCTGGTTTCGTGCCCACCCCCACCCTGTTCAGCCCCTTAATGTTTATTAATGAAGGAATCTGAGCCAGCTCCACCCCAATTATTCAATAGCATCCTGATGGTATAAAATATCAGAATGTCTGCAGATCCAGGAGGCAGTTTTGGGCTGTTCAAGGCAACTGGCCTCCTTTGCTTGCACAAACAAACTCTCTTTTTGAAACCCCTGTGTCTCAGGAACTGGTCTTTAGCGTGTGGTGGAGAAAGAACCCGCTTTGGCTCAGATCAGGTCTTCACAGCAATAAAGCTGCTGTTTGGATCTCCAGCTATCTTTCTGGCAGTTGAAATACAAGGGAATTCAGAGTGTGCAAGGATAATAATTTACATCAGCCCTGGAAGCGAGAGGAGGCTGAGCAGGAGAGTCTAGGAACTGGGAGAGGGAAGGTAGAGGAAAGAGGTGCTTCAAGTGGACTAGAGGGGAGGTCAGGAGAGGGAAAGACTCCAGACCAGGAGGGGTGTTCCGTAACAAGGAAGTTGCCCTTTATTAGTCTTGCTGTATGTGCTACCTCTACTTATCTTAATTCTCCTACAAGGCATGAATTGCTATTACACCTTATTTTACAAATGAAAGAAGAGAAGTTAAGTTGATTGCCCAAGGTTCCACTGCTTGTTAGTGTTTGTGGTGGACTGAAATTTCATTTGTTCACTCCCCAACCCTGTAAGGATGATACATCCCACCCTTTGCATGCAACCTTTCAGAGCCTCCCAGAGTCTGTGAAGCTTATATCCCCGCTTGGCCATGTGGCTTGCTTTGGCCATTGGAATGTTGGTGAACTGACACAAGCAGAGACTTGTGACTTGCCTGCTTGTACTTCTGCTATTTGCCATGAAAAGAAACTGAGCTGGGTGGCTGCTGGTCCAAGGAGAATGCCAACCAAGAGGGAGATGGAACAGACCTGAATAATGCAAATTAAAACCTGCAGCAAACTCCAGCTGACCTGAAGCTTGAAGTAGAGCGACCCTACCCAACCTGCAGACACACAAGCAAGAAAAATAAATGTTTGTAGTTTTAAGCCATTGCATTTTAGGAGTTATTTGTTACACAGCATTTTTGTGGCCATGGTTGACTAAAACAATGGTGAAACTAGGATTAAATTCCAGAGACTTCAGAGATCTTGTTCCTACCTTCCTCAATATACAACCCAGAGATTAGCACTGCCTGTGGTGAGCCCTCATCATCCTCAGGTGGAGCAGAGCCCTTCAGTGTCTGGGATGTGCCCACTGCAATTCAGATACTCATTTGCCATGCATTAGTCATCTTCATGGACAGAGCGGCAGGGTGATTTGTCTGTTGATTCCTGAGAATCTAAAGGTTCTTTGTGCAGTCCATTCTATTATCATTTTGCACTGGCAGGGCTTTTCCATGCTAAATTGGTAGCTAGTAAAAGGCTTGGTTTATCTGCATCATTTGATCAGTCTGAGATTCAGAGCTGCTCCTAATCAATCAAACATGAGCACAATGTCTGAGCAATTTGATCCTCTCCATCAGCTAAAGTTTGGTTTCCTTTTAGGGAGTGATTTGAATTTAATACAAGGAATTCCCCCCATCTTGTCTGAAGCTTTAGCAGGAAAAAAAAATCCATTTACTTAAATCTATTCTTCAACCAGAAAACCAAACCAAACAAAAAAGCAAGCAAACAAAACCCTGAAACAGCATGTTATCATCACTCATGCATTTTAGTTCCTATTCCTCTAAGTCACAGATGGATGAGGCAGAGGTGTCTTTGATGGGAAAGGCAGACTGATTTACTGTGCCCCACTCTAAACTGGTGCAGAAACCAGGAAGTGGGTGGGATCGCCTAGTTAGCTGTAGGCCCAGGACTGGAGGGGAGGGGTCACAGATGTCTCCAGAGTAGAAAAGCAGCCACATCTCTCATAAGCCACCAGTCCAATGGCACAATGGCATTCTGGCTAGATGGAATTCTCTGGGAGTCTTTCAACTTCTTTTAGCCTCTCCTGTGGAGTTAGCAGCAGCCAGCCTTACCTGGTAGGGAGCAGGTAGCTGTAGTGTAATGAAAACCTTGGCTAGTCTTTGTCCCTAGTTTCTGGAGAGGTAACTTTTGTATCTCTGTAATTTCCCTGTAGTCTTCTGTCATTCCTGGTGGGCCCAGGACACACCTGCTAGTTCATATACTAATGAGACAGCAGGGTGGGGCCAGCCTCACCTGTAGTCTTGGAGTGGGGCTGACCACAGGGAAAGACCACCCAGGGGATTATGGGGGTGGGGCTTTGAGCCACATCTGGTCAGCCCCATCTCCCTACCTCTGGGGAGGAGGAGGCTGGAGATTGAGTTCAGCCATGTGGGCACTGAGTCCATCACCTGTGCCTATGTAATGGACCCTCATAGGAATTCTACACCTGAAGCTCTGATGGCCTTCCATGACATGATGACATTGCTGTGCTTGTGGGTGGTGCATTCATTCTGACTCCATGAGGTAAGGAACACAAAGCTTGCGTTTGAGACCCTCCAGGCTTCACTCTATGTGTCTTTTCTTCTGGCATCTTCTTGTTTCCTTTTACTAAATGAAACTGTAATCATAATACAGGGTTTCAAAGAGTTCTGTGAGCCATTCCAGCAAATTCTCGAACCCAAGGAGGTGGTGAGAACTCCCGAATTTGTAGCCAGGTGGTCACAAGTGAGGGAGGCCACCTGGGCCCCTGCAGGTGCAACTGGCAGCTGAAGGACAGTCTTGTAGAGGATTGCCCTTAAATCTGTGGGGCCTGGCCCAATGCCACATAAAGACAGCGCTGAATTCACTGAGTCACTGCAGTATTTGCAGCTGGTGCCAGAAGGTATTATAGAAGTTGACTGAGTTTTTGACACTTTTATAGTAGCCATCCATTTTCCTGATCTCTACCAACTCTGTCTTCTGTTTTCTTCCTCCTGCTTCTGCTTTCTCACCTCATTCCCTGGAGGCTCTAAGCTCTGCTCTACTTTAATCAGAATCGGCATCTCCTGGTGCCTGTAGGTTACCAAGCCTTCAAGGGCACACGCAGCCTCTGCCTACCTTCCTGTCTGCAGAGAACACCTGAATTCATTATTTTTCTAGATTTATGATGACATTGTAGGGCTCACGATGTGCTACACTGTTTTAAGTGATCTCCTTCCCTCTTTCTCTTCCTTTCTCCCTCCTCCACACCCACCCTGTATTCAGTCTTCATAATAACCATGTGAGGCCTGCATTATTATCATCCCAATTTTATAGACATGGAAACTGAGTACAAAAGATGTATATCTGAAGCCAGGCCATCTGGCTACAGAATCCATGCCTTACACCCATATTGCCAACATTTTAAAAGACGCTTTTTATCTCCCAGGACCTGTCTTAAGGGCTTTACATATGTGTTTGAATTTACTCTGCTCAACAACCATATCAGATTGCTCAGTAATGATGTTATAATTGCTATAACAATCATCGCCATGTGACAGATGAGGAGACTGAGTCAGGCACCAGGTTAAGGTACTCAGTCAAGGTCACACAGCTAGTTTAAGTGGAGGAATCAGGGTTGAATCCAGGCCTCCCTAGATCCAAATCTTCTGCTCTTAAACAATTATGAATCCCTGCTCCAAACTGTGGCATCCTCTGGTGCATTCGCAAGTTCCTCAGGCCTGGCTACCTGTTCCTTTGCCACCTGCACCGAAACAAGACTTCTTTCTCCTTCCCGCTCAGCCACTCTCTGGCAGAGAAAAAAAGGAGCTCCTTGGTCATATTGACACTGTCTTCTCCTTGAGAGGAGCCACGAGGGCTGAAGACAGATATTCTGCGACCAGGTGACAAGCTTAGGGCTTGCGCAACTAACCGTGCGAGCATTGCCTGGACCCCTCACTCTGAAGCCTTTGGTACCCCACTACAAGGAATTGCAGGGAGAACAGCTGTCCCAGTCTGGGTTCTCTGTAAAGCAGACTCCCAGGAAAGGCTCGGTGCAGCTTCTTCATCTGGGAGGAGATCATAGGGAGCCACGTGGGAGAGTGGGGCAGAACGAGGGAAGTCCAAAAGGGCTGCACTAGCAAGCTGGTTACCGCTGTGGGCAGGGGGGCTCAGTCCTGCCGACCATGTGAGGTCCCTGCACGTCACAAGCTGAGGGCAGCTGAGGCATCTACCCCCTAACCCCTTCCCTTGTTGGTTAGGATTACATCCAGGACACTCACTCCCGGCACTTCTGGACAGAGCTGAGCAGGGAATGAGCAAACTCCCATGACCCCAGAGAAAGGCCCTGGGCACAGAAGCAGATGGGAAGCTGTCAGCACGTGAGGTGGATGCACTGAAGCTGTAGGTAAACTCAGGTGGGTTCAGAGCAGCTGAAGCAGGACATCCGTATGACTGCTACCTAGGGCTCTGCACAGTTAGAAGTAGACTTAAATACCTGCTCTGCCACATGTTAACTATGAGATCTTATGCAAGTTTCAGGAGGCTCTAACTTCCAGATTCCTCATCTGGAAAACAGAGATAATAATATATTGCCATATTGATGGGAGGGAGGGTCAAATGAGACAGAATGTGCTAGCACCTAGTAAATGCTAGGTACAGAATGGGCAACAACTGCTGCTTCCCCCATTGAGTTAAAAATGAAGAGAATTTGAACAGGCTTCATGGTCAAAGGTGTATCTAACCAGATGTAGTCTCCCTGAAGTTCTGGATGCACAGCAGATGTTTGTTGAATGAATAAAGGAATAAAAGACCCAACGCCAGGATGGTGGTTTGGGTGGGACAATAACTACAGCTGCATATGGTGGCATAAGAAAAACTGGGTCTTGCAGAGATGACCAAAAGGGAATGAACCTTTGGCAAACTGTTTTGCAGATCTCCTACAATTGGACATATACATCCCAAAGAAATGCATAACTGTCTTCACTAGAAGGCACGGCAAAGGTTGCTTCTAGCAGGGGGATTCCTAACAGCCCCAAACTGGAAATTGCACAAGTGTCTCAAAACTGTAGAATTAAAAAAGAAATTGTGGTATAGTCATATGAAGCATGACTGCATGGAAATGAGAATGAATGAGTTACACCAACATGACACAATAAGGATGACTCTCATAATCATAGTGTTGAGTGAAAGAATTCCACAATAGATTACATTAAACTAAAGTCAGACAACAGCACAGTCCATGGTGGACAGTGGTTACCCTTGGGAGCAATCGGGAATGGAAGTTGGCACAAGGCGGGTGGGCCTCTGAGGGGCTCAGAATACTGTGATTCTTGGTCTGGTGTGTCCCTTTGTGAAAACGTGGTGGGCTGTGCACTTGCGATTTGTGCACTTTAGACGTCAGTTAAGTGTCTTAAAAAGTAGGGGTGGGAGAGCACAGGCCTTGGGTTTTAAGCATGTTTAGGGCCTGCATCACCACGGAATGGGAGCTACAGAGGCACCAAGAGCTAATTTCTTTCTCTATGTATCACGAACAAAGACTCAAGAAAGGCAAGCCATTTTTAAAAATTTGCTAAAATTTGGGATCAAAATTTTTTTCTCAAGTTTTAATCTTTGGTAATTCTAAATGAAATGCTGATTGATGTTTTAAGAATGAAAGACTCTATTTCACATTCTCAAACAGCCTCCCCTCCCCCAGAGTTATTAAATACAAAGAGGAAAAGAGTAACTTTTGTGGTGGGGAAGCCTGGCAGACTCAGCCTTCATCAAGTGATCAAAGCACTGCCAGGAACAAGCAAACTGAAACCAGGCGCGGGGAGCGGGTGCAGCTCAGTGCTTGAGCGCCTGCTTCCCATGTATGAGGTCCTGGGCTCAATCCCTGGTACCTTCTGAAAAAAAAAGAAAAGAAAAGAAACAGGTGCCACCCAACTGGACCACTAGGAAGACAATTTCCTTCTCTGGTAGACCTGCTAATGGTGAGCCAAAATACGAGGAAGCATCACACAAACCCACACTGAGCAACATTCTACAAAATAGCTGGTCTGGACTCTTCAGAAGTGTCAGCGTCAGGAAAGAAAGTAAGGCCGAGCAGCTGTTCCAGACTGAAGGAGCCTAAGGGGACATGACAACTAAACGCAACGCATGACCTTCAGTTGCATCCTTTTGCTATAAGGTCACTATTGGGACACCTGCAGAAACTCCCTGGGCCTGAGGACTGGGTGGCAGTAGAGTTTCTGTGTTGACAACTTGACTTGGATGCGTGAATTGTATCTCTGTAGAAGAATGTCCTTGCTGGATGAAAATATACACTGGTATTTGGAAGTGATGGAGCACCAGCTGGCAACTTAATCTCAAAAGGTTCAGGATAAAAGATCTTGGTACTATTCTTGCAGCTTGTCTGCAAATTTGAGCTTCTGAAATAAAAATGACAAGTCAAGGAATTTCTGTGAGCCAGGAGCATTCCAGATTCCAAAGTACCTGATGAGTTTGAGAACATGAGGTGGAAGCACTCCTCCCTGGAGGACACGAGGTAGAAGTACTCCCTGGAGGGCACGAGGTGGAAGCTCTGCTCCCTGGAGGACCCAAGGTGGAAGCACTCCTCCCTGGAGGACCCGAGGTGGAAGCACTCCTCCCTGGAGGACCCGAGGTGGAAGCTCTCCTCCCTGGAGGACCCGAGGTGGAAGCACTCCTCTCTGTAAGACGCGAGGTGGAAGTACTCCTCCCTGGAGAACCCGAGGTGGAAGCACTCCCCCCTGTAAGACGCGAGGTGGAAGTACTCCTCCCTGGAGGACCCGAGGTGGAATCACTCCTCCCTGGAGGACCTGAGGTGGGAGTACTTCCTGGAGGACATGAGGTAGAAGTACTCCTCCCTGGAGGACCCGAGGTGGAAGCACTCCTCCATGGAGGACGTGAGGTGGAAGCACTACTCCCTGGAGGACCTGAGGTGGAAGCACACCTCCCTGGAGGACCCGAGGTACGAGTACTCCCTGGAGGGCATGAGGTAGAAGTACTCCTCCCTGGAGAGCGTGAGGTGGAAGTACTCCTCCCTAGAGGATGCAAGGTGGAAGCACTCCTCCCTGGAGGACACAAGGTGGAAGCACTCCTCCCTGGAGGACGCGAGATGAGAGTATTCCTCCCTGGAGGACGCGAGGTGGGAGTACTCCTCCCTGGAGGATGCGAGATGAGAGTACTCCTCCCTGGAAGACCGGAGGTGCGAGTACTCCCTGGAGGGCATGAGGTAGAAGTACTCCTCCCTGGAGAGTGTGAGATGGAAGTACTCCTCCCTAGAGGACACGAGGTGGAAGCACTCCTCCCTGGAGTACTCGAGGTGGAAGTACTCCTCCCTGAAGGACCCAAGGTGGAAGCACTCCTTCCTGGAGGACACAAGGTGGAAGCACTCCTCTCTGGAGGACGCCAGGTGGAAGCACTCCTCCCTGGAGGACGCCAGGTGGAAGTACTCCTCCCTGGAGTACATGAGGTGGAAGTACTCCTCCCTGGAGGACATGAGGTGGGTGTATCCCTCTGGAGGACCCGAGGTGGAAGTACTCCTCCCTGGAGTACACAAGGTGGAAGTACTCCTCTCTGGAGGACATGAGGTGGGAGTAACTCCTCCCTGGAGGAACCGAGGTGGGAGTGCACTGGAGTGCACTGAAACTGCCCAGGAATCCTCAGTTGTTTCTACTTGGGAGGAGGTGTTCAGATATCCATAATCCCAAGTGAAGCCATTTCATTTGATTTCCAATCCCCCCAATTTTTTAAATTCAGAGGAAAAATATTTGACATACCAAATACCTTCTCTGTAAAACCTGACAGTATTTTTCAAAGGGAAACACGTGTGTAGTGTGCACATATTCTGAACTCAAAAGTAAAATTAATAGGAAGGCTCTAAAATGAATTACTTTAGAGTTCACTGCTGAGACACTATTTGAATCATTTCGATTAGATTTGCCTTGTTGGACAGGTCCACTTCCACTGTGTTCTATTATTAGTTATAGATTGGCCCTGACAAGCTAATAAATTAAACTGTCCAGCTGCTCCTCTTTCATCTGAGGTCGATGGTAACTAAAACAAGAATAGGAGAGGGGAAAGGTCGAACTCTGCTAATGAAGGATATACAATGTGCAGAAAAGTAAAGCCAAGCATCTGCAAAGGCAGCAAATTAATGATGCCTCTCCACCAAATTAGACCCATTATCCAGAAAGTTTGAATTCAACCCTCCTTCTCAGGGGGAGAGAAAGGCTCCCCTTTGCAGGCTGACACCCAGGTTTTGGAACAACATGATGCTGGGAGGATTATGCCTTAAGTCAGGGGTTCTTGCCTTTTTTGCTCCATGGACCCCTTTGCCAGTCAGGTGAAAACCACGGACCCCTTACTAAGTCCACACTATACTGTATTATTTAATCAATATATCACACCTGCACCAACACATCCCCACAAGAATAATTTTTTTGAATTTCAATTCAAGCTCACAGGCCCCTTGTTAAGAACCTCTGCTCTAAAGAGTCTCTCTTGCACTGAAGAAGGACTTGTCTTCACCCCAGGCCCAGGCCAGGAGGTCTTCAGGAAGAGTCTGGGCCGTGAGGATGCACGTGTGCCACCTTCCAGATGGATGAGAGGCAGGCAAGCGAGAGGCTAACCCTGTGCCCACAGAGCCACACTGGGGCAAACACGCACCTTTCCAGGCAGAGGCACCTCCAAAGGGCTGAGCAGGCATGGACATGAGCCCTTGCTTTGCTTCTGCAAGGCTCATGCTTACAGTGAGGGTCACATTGGGTAAATGAGCCCATTGGATGGGTGGTCCTTGAGCTCTTAGACCACCCTCAGCCACCAGAGGCCAAAGCCATCAGAGGTGGGACATCAGGACTTTGTTCTGGATATCTCCACTGGGCATGTGCTACTGAAAGAGTTTACAGTGGCAAAAATATGTGTGTGTGTGTATGTGTGTGTGTGTATATACATACATATATACATATACATATATATATATATATATATATATTTGGCAAATTTTCTATTCCAGGAATTTGAAAAGCGTGGTCCATCTATTAGCTGGCAGATCTTCCACACAGATAGTTTATTTTCATGTTGAAAATGCAAATGGATCCTCTAAAATGGCCCCAAATGGAGTCGAAAGGAACATGGACAGGTCAGATGGACAGGTAACACTTTAAATCCATTCCACAGGAGGTTTGTATCCACACACGACAGCAGACGTCTAGTCCTGAAAGGTGATTTTCCCTTGCGGAAGGCAGGTGTAGGAGGATTTTAAATTAGACGCAGCTATTGTTTAGTTAGAACCACTCGCAGCAGATTTCAAAGAGACTGCGCGTCTGCCCTCTGGCGTTGGAGACAGAGGAGAGCAAGCGCAGCATTTGACAGGTTCTTGGAAAGGCACCATTTGGTAAAATATAGAATTAACCCTGCTATACACAGAATCAATGTGGGCTGATAAACTCCACGATTGTTTCCACTTTGAATGTACTCAGTACTGCACTAGCCACTAGAGAGGACATCAAAGAAACGGAAGAATTAGCCCGTGCCCGCTGGATAATGCACA
>JAQZBX010078047.1:0-14205 GCA_029593785.1 Cabassous unicinctus
AGTTCATCTCTTTTCCTGGAGCCTTCTCCTTCTGCACAACTAAGTTCCCCTGTGTGCTTGCTTCCTGGGGTTCCAGCTCAAAAACTCCAGCATCAAAAACTCCAACATCAACACTCCAACTCTCCTCTTTTACCAAGTCTTTTATCTGTGAGTCCCCACCCACCAAGGGGCAGGGACAGAATGCCCTACTGATGTGGCCCAATCAAAGCCCTAATCATAATTTAATTAAGTAAAAGTAAAACCTCTGAATCTAATACACTTTAATATGTTTTGAGGAAAAGACCAGTTTACAAATATAATCCAATATTTCTTTTTGGAATTCATAAATAATGCCAGACTGCTATACTCCACCCTCTTAATACCAAAAAAAAAATACTATATATATATATATATATAAAACAGTAGCACTTCTAAGTATAGAATCACATCACAATCAGTTTACAGAAATACAGTTTGTTTTGGGGCAGTGTCCCATCTGATATATACCTCTGAAACTTACAAAACAATTTATCTGCTTCCAATTCACAAATGGACAGACAAAGGATAAACATTTTCATTACCATAAGGAGAATTTGGGAGGGAAACATGAGTCATGGGTCCTCTACAGTTCAGTAAAACTGCAGGGCATTCTCCATTCGATTTCAAAGTCTGAGAATCATTCTTAAGAGGATAATGTTTTCTCCATGGGGCCACATGGGGACCGACCCTTTCCACAGGCTTGCCCAATGGCCATTTTCTTGGTTCCACCTTCATCAAGTATCTGGGTGTCAACCAAGCTCTAGACTTCACCCTCCAACAGCATTGGGGTGATTGCCACACCTTACCCAATCTTACCCCACTTTCGATACCAAGCTGAATATGTCAGGGTTTTCTAGGGAAACAGAACCAACAGAAGAGATACGTCAGTAGTGTGAGATTTTATAAGAATCTCTCACATTATGGTGGGAAACCACAAGTCCAGGTTCTGCAGGCAGGCTGCAAACCAGGGGTTCTGATGAAAGTTCAATGAAGTTCCTTGATGAGTTTCTAGGAGATGCTGACTGTCCAAAGATGAGCTGGGAAATTGTCCCCAAATGTTCCAATCACTTCCCCTTATAAGACATTCAAATTGATTAGATAAAGCCTCACTCATTTGTGATGGCAATCTTCCTGGCTGATGTAGATGTAATCAGCTATCTATGCAGTAAACTCACTGATAACTAAAGTCCATAAATGCCCTTGTATTACAATTAGCCCAGTGCTTGCTTGACCAAACAACTGTGCACAATTACCATGCCGAGTTAACATACTAGACTAATCATCACACATGGATATAAAGAAAAATACTTTGTTGTGTTATAATGTGGTAGTAAACAATATCTGCTAATGTCCTTTCCTTTCTGCTTTGTAGTTTGAGATTTCTGAGTTTCTACTGAAGATCTATTGGCAATAACCTTGAAGATTTTTATCTTCTCACAGAAGCTAATTATTGATTTTAGTTTCATTTGTCACCCAGAGAGGCTAAGTATATTTTCCAAATCATCACATTTTGGAAATATTTCTATAACACAACTGCCTTCAATTTATCTCTCCACTGCTACATTTTGCATAAGCAACAAAGAAAATATCAGTTGACATCTTCAAAAATTAATGTAGAAGTATCCTTAATTAGAACATCTTATTCTTTAGGCACATTTTATACCCCCTCCATTACTGCAGGGAACATTGTTGCTCACCTGTCTGCCATTGCACAATAACATATCATTCTAGTTTTGAATCAGATCTTCACTTTCTTGAAATTTGTATATGACATACTTATCAACTGGAATACTAATTCTATTATGAATTTCATAAAGACACTTTACACTTACAGTTAAAATATTCTCATAGTCCACAGTCTTATTTCAAAGCAAATCTCACATTTTTGGTATGTTATTATTAGTTTTTTAAACAACCCCACCTCCAGATACCAAAATCTGTAATAAATATAAATTGCTGCTTAAAATACTTCCACAAAGCTTGGCAGGTTCAAACAATTAATAGCTATCTCACGGTTTTTCAGGGTCAGGATTCCAGAAGCTGCTTAGCTGCTTGCTTCTGACTCAATATTTCTCAATAGGTTATAGTCAACCTGTCACCCAGTGATACAATCTTATCTGAAGCCTTGAATGGGGTCAGCATATGAAATATACTTTCAAGATCATCCACATGGTTATTCAGGCCCTAAGACATTGCCACATGTTTACAGGACTGCCTTAGATCTTTGCAGTTCACTACCCTAAGAGATAGGAAGTTAGAGAGAGAGAAAACATGCAAGACAGAAAATAAAAGAGAGATACAGAATATTTCATTACTTATATTATCCCATCACATATTCTGCATGTTTGTTTGTTTCCTGTAATTCCTACTCAAGCCCTACAAAACTGGAGGATATGCATAGAAACAAATGAAACACCCTGAGGACCATGATAGAGTCTACCTATCATACCTTTATTCCTCAATCAAACCAAGCAAACTAATATATGCTAAAATACTTACTATATATATCAAGATACATGATATGAGGCCATGAAGGGCACATATCTGTGAGTGACAAAACACAAAGGAGGTAAGTCCCACAGTTTTCCCAGCTCACTTTTGGAGTGAATTTTCAGTGCATCACAGAGACGGGGAACAATGTGGAGACAAGACATCTTGCTAAGTTGAGATGGGAAAAAAAAAACAGGGATTTGAGAAGATCAAAGTGCCTAGCATTTGCCAGACAGTTTGTCAGTGAAAATGAGCTACACAGGAAAAAAAGCATGGAGATCTACAGAGGATTGCCCTCAAGTTTTCAGTAATATTCTTGAATATGTGTGAGATATGTTCCCAAGGCCAATCAAAAACCTATACAAAATGATTTGTGGGAATAATGTCATTTGGTCACAAAGGACTAGAAATAGTGCCTGTCCTCCACAACAAGAACAGAACTTCTCATACTTTTCTGAATATATAGGTGGATATTCAGGATGATTTTGCTATACTCATCAGGAATAATCAGTATTTGGAATACCAAAGTAGAAACATTTCTTTGGTCTCACACTGAAATCTTAAAGGGAGACCCAATAGATTAAAATGTTTCCAAATAACTGTGAACAGGAACAAAGCTCAAGTTTATTTATAGGAGTAAAAATGTTGAATATACAAGAGATATAATTAACTGTATATGGAATCCAGTTAAAGATTACCAGAAACACAAAAAAGTGCAAACCTTCAAAACTTGATGAGCGAAATCAATCAATAAAAGTAGATAAAAACTGATGCAGATGTCAGTATTATAAGGGTAGAAACTTAAAAAATTATTATAACCCATTTTAATATATTCAAAATTAAAATAGAGAAATGAAGATATACAGTAATTGAGTGGATGTTTAAGAGAAAAAAAATACAATAAAGAAAAGGAAATTTTCACAAGATGAGATTAATGATAGATTAGACATTGTAGAATAAAATATTAATGAACTTGAAGGCACTGAAACTGAACGTATTGAAAATGAAATGCATCCAAAAAATGACTTTGAAAAAATGATGAGATTAAACCTGAGTTAGGACATCTTCTAACAGTTGTCAAAATACATAATTACTGTAGCTGAAAAAATAAGTCATTTTTTCAGAAAACTGTTGAAGAAATAAGTTCTGAATTTCTCCAAATTTGATAAAATACTATAAGCCATAAATAATCCAAGCTTAATGAAGTCTAAGAAAATGAAGTAGCAAGAAAACTATATCAATACATGACTACACCAATACATGATTACTGAAAAACAGTGATAAAGAGCAAACCATAAAAGTACCTGAGAGAGAACAAAAACAAACAAAAAACAACCACAAAAAAACGAGATAGAAATAAAGATATAGATGGTAATAGAATTTTTATTGAAAAAAAATATTAAGAGAAGGCAATAGGGACCATTTTTAAGTTGCTGAAAGATAAAAATTGTCAACAAAGGGTAATAATATATTTTCTTTTTATTTAAAACTCAGAAAAGCTAATTGATTGTTTTCACAGGATAATATTAATTTGCTTTGGGGTATATAACATATGTTTTAGTAAAATGCGTGAGAAAAATAACCTGAAGTCTGAAAGTAGAGTAAAAGATATGTGCTACTGGAAAGTTCTTATAGTATATGTAAAATTTTATAATATCAAATGACGTTAAAATGGGATAAATTATACATTATTTACTATAAAACTTAAAGCAACAACCAATATTAGATGACAATGAATTAGAGCTAACAAACCAGCATGAGTGATAAAGTATATTTATAGACTCCAAATGGAAACCTAAAAGTGGAAACAAGGAAATTTTACAGATGGATCAAAGAAAGCAATAATATAATATTATTGAACTTAAATATATTCAGTAATCAAAATTCATTATTAGTCCAACACCACAATTAAAGACAGGGATTCTTACATAGGATTAAAAAGGATGAATATACTCTATGATGTCTTCAATAAATGCACTTTAAACATAAAGACACATGAAAAAGTAAAATATAAACATAAATAATATTAAATATGCTAATGCTCACATAAAGAAAACTTCAGAGCAAGGACTATAAATAAGAATGAGGAAGGTTGTTCTATAGTGATTAATAGGTCAGTTAATCAAGTCAACAAAAATATCCTAAATGTTTATGCACCAACTGACAGAGCTTCAAATTTAATTAAGTAAATTGATACAACTGCAAGGAGAAATAGAAATCTGCAAAATTACAATAAAACATTTTGATCTTTCCCTCTTTCTTCTGATTCCTGAGATCAAACATCATATTCTGTGTGGGTTCAGTCTTTTATAATTTGTGGAGATATTCCTTATATGGGAAATGTAGGTAAAATTCCATTTAAACTCATATTTTAGCCATTTTTGTAATATTATCAAATAATGTATCAGTAGTTTATAAGTGAAATAGAAATAAATTAATCTGATTATTTTCTTCTTTAATAACTTGCAATAAATTATCATAATTCTAAATTTTCTAAACATACCATTAAATTAGACATTGTTGAAAAAATTTTCACTTTGAGAAAAAAGTATTCAAAATTTCTTCTTCATGAAGAATAGGAAAATATATCATTGATCTTTCTAAACAATACACATAACACAGATGGTTCTTTGTTATTGGTCATGTTATACACATAACACAGATGATTCTTTGTTATTGGTCATGTTATTTCATGACCAACTTTCAGAAGAAATTATTTACATTTTTAGGAATGATTTAAACGTATGATTGAATAAATTATTCTGTCTTTAATTGCAGAAATTTATCAGAAAAAACAATATGTAATCTATTTTATGACAGTCTAGATTTAAAGAATAAAATTGGATAGATACTTAGCAAAAGATAAGATCCTTTAACAGTGGTGCTTCAGGCATTAGGGCATGCGCAATTTTAAAGGGAAATCTTAAAATTAAATAAGTTTGCACTTATTCCTAAGCTGATACATCCCACAAAATCTACCCTTATAAATCAAGTCAGGGTTCCAAAAGTTGGAAATAAGCAAGAAAGTTAATATTGAAACACTTTTCAATTCATGTCATCAATATAAGGCTGTCTTGAAAGAATTATCCTTTAACTTTCATGAGTAAAGCATTCTCTTCATAAGGTTCTTCACAGCCTCTATTATCTGCTTGTTTCTCGACTATAGATAATAGGATTAAGGAAAGGAGGGACTATAGTATAGAACACAGAGTTGACCATGTCCTGAATTGTACGTGAATTGGAGGTTGGCTTCATATACACAGCACCACTAGAGAGGAGAAAGACAGACACTGCAATGATATGAGGGCCACAGGTAGAAAAGTCTTTCCCCCTCTCTGTTTTCATTGGAAACTTGAGCAGAGTAGAAAATATGTAAGCATATGACCTGGTAATAAAGGCAAAGCAGCCACCAACAATTATCATTGTAGAGACAAAACTTGAAATTTCATTGGTGAATATGTCAGAGCAGGAGAGCTTCACCAGAGAGGGTGAATCACAGAAGAACTGATGGACCACGTTAGACTGACAGAATGGCAGCCATAAAGTGTTGCCAGTGTGGAATCCTAAAAAGACCAGACCACTGAGTATAGAGACCAGAGTCATCCACACACAGGCATGAGGTTTCATGATCATAGGGTAGTGGAGGGGCTGGCAGATGGCCACATCGTGGTCATGGGCTATGGATTTGAGGAACATCATTTCCACAAATGCACAAAAAAGACCATGAAGACCTGAGAGACACACCCAGCCAATGAGATAGTCCTGTTGTCAGTGAGAAAGGTCACACAGGCCTTGGGGACAGTGACAGAAATGTAACATATGTCTGAGACAGACAGATTCCTAAGGAAGAAGTACATGGGGGTGTGAAGGTTCTTGTCGAGGGTGGTTACTATGACAATTAGAAGTTTCCCCATCAGGGTTGTGAAGTAGATCAGCAGGAATAGCATGGCATGCAGAATTCAGTACTCTCACACATCAAAAAATTTTGTAAGCAGGAATTCATTCTTCATATAGAGTTAGGTTTCCTTAGGTAATTTGCCTTGGACATGGAGAAACAAACACATAATCCCTAAACAACATGGAGAATCAACATGAGGAAAGAAATTAGCCCAAGTATATTTATCAATGCATTTTTACCCAACTTTATTATTTGTAGTTCCCATTAGTTATTAGTAAATAGTACAGTGTTGCCTTATGGTCTTTAGTTTTCCTGCTTGTATAACTTGTTTACAGTGACCGGGTATCAATAAAAAATAATGTGTTGTATGCACAGAATGGAATATTATTCAGCGGTTAGAAGAAATGAAGTCGTGAAGCATATGAAAACACCGATGAATCTGGAGTCCAATATGTTGAGTGAAGCAAGTCAGACACGAAAGGACAAATGCTATATGATTGCACTATTATGTACTAAATATATTCTGTTTTCTCATCGAGTTAATAATTAGAATACAGCTCACCAGAATATAGAAAGAGGGTAGAGAATGGAAAGCTGAGGGTTAATCTGTGCAGAACTGGTAAAAAAGGAGTTTGTAAATCTTTTGAAATGAACAGAAATGGTGATAACACATCATGGTCTTCGTAAGTAGCAGTGCTATTTTATGGGTATGACAGTGGTTGAAACAAAGTTTCAGGTCATGTATATTACTAGAAAGAAAGCTAAAAACTGTAACATTGGACTGTATAGGATTGTAAAACTTCATGTAAAACATGACTATGGGTGATATTGCATATACAAGATTGTTTTTACAAAATATATATACAAATATACTAGACTGAAGGAAAAAGTATAGCTATGTATAGCAGGGAAAGCATAGACAGATTGAGAGGTGATGAGTTTTGTTTGTTATTTGTTTATTATTATTATTTGAATAATGAAAGTGCTATAAGAATGATTGAAGTGATGAATGCACAAATATGTGATTACACCAAATATCATTGATTGTACACTTTGGATGGACTTATGCTTTAATAATATGTATCAAAATTAAAAATTTTAAAAATAATCTTTTAGTGCTTGTGCCAATGTTGGTTAAATTTTTTCTCACTAAGTAGCTGTGAATTGTGTATAATTGTAGGTCAAATTTTGTCTGGAGGAATATTTGAGTTAATATTGGCAATTTGAGACATACTGACTCAATACCAGTATTCTGTAAATGTTAGCACATATCATTAGTTGATGAGCAAAGGACATCTCAATAAAAATAAAGGGTTTATATTGTATGTATGGTTTTAATAGTTTATCTGCCCACTAGGAGCAAATTATTTTTTATCTTTAGTACTCACTATGACATTTGATACTGATATCATTTGGATATTCGCACTCAGGAATTCCTTGCTCTGTTGACCACCTTCTTATTGACTTCTGGTAACACTTCATGAGCAATATTATTTTTTAAATTTCATATACTACTTGATATGAATTGAACTTCTGTACATCTTAGATCTCCATCATTTTATTGTAGAATATTTTATTTCAAGGTGTTATTGAACTTAAACCAACTTAGATATATTGTGTAGCATAATTTAAATCGTTAGCAAGGTTTCCCAGAAATATCTCCAATAATACCTACCCCATTAGCTTGATATTGTTTATTTCAAAAAAGATCTTTGGAAATCCTACCAAAAAAACCTTAAAATACCATCCTTTGGGGAAGGTACTGGAGGGTCCTATCGTGTTTTAAATTTTGTTTCCATTTCTTCTAATTGAATTATCTAACAACAATCATTTTAGTGCCCTAAATATTTATTCTGATATTTTGGGATAAAACATGGAAGGTTAACCCTATCTGAAAACAAAAACAAAAACAAAAAAAAACATCAACTGATGGGTTGAAAGAATGTTTAATTCATGCATTCAGTAATTTCACCACAATTAATCTTCAAATTTCTAGAAACAGGATCAAGTTTCCTTGAAACTTATTGTAAGTAGGCATTATTTTTAAAAAGACTAATTATTTAGTAACAGTAAGAAATATACTATGATGAAATGTTTCATATTCTGTTGCATAAAATATTGTTATATTTTCCCATAAGACCTGGAAAACCTGGATATATTTTAGAACTTGAATATATAGAAAGTGAAATATATTTTTTCCACACATTTGTAAACATAAGTCTTCTTGGTAATATGTGAATAATTAATGGCTCTTGTGAAGATTTTATCTGATTTTTCAAACAATAATACAAGAATCCCAGGCCCCTAAACAAAACCCTTAATGAACCCTAAGGAAAAACACATGTTATCCTGGACTTGTTTAATCTATTTTCCAAAATTTTTGAAACTGGAGTGTACAATTCCCATCCTGCTTAACACTGCACTCTCAACTTCTTGCTTATAAGGAAACATTTACTATGAACCTACATTTCACATTGGTGTTTCCTTGTTCCCTTTTTCTTGAGTTCAGTGTAACAACTTTTAACATAGAGAACCTCTTCTAATTGCAAGAAAGCAGGGAGTTGTCACTTTCAGATTGAACCCATAAAGCAAAAAACTTTCTTTTGCCCATGGCTGGTGTTCTTTATTTTAGGACCATTTGAAACAGTTCATTAAATGTTTTGTTGTTGCTGCTGTTTAAGTCAAGCCATAAACTGAGACTTTATATAACATTGTCTGACCAAAGTGAATAAAATGGGTACTTAAATATTTATGAATAGCTCTAGTCTAGTGAAGACACTTTCATGTTTGCAGGTTGAGATCTTCAAAATAATTGTTTCACCATTCGCTCACAAAACTATATATCAACTCTTAATAATAATGCAACAGGCTTTCAAAATTTGAACACATGGGAAAATTATTTAATGATTACCAATCGATTTTAGTTTTCTAGCTTGAATTTCCATGTGTCAGTATAACAGAGTTAAAACTGCATGGCCTTCAAGGGTATATCTGTTATAGAGCCAGATTATGCCACTTACTTTCTTTGCAATTCTTAAAGTTACTCAAAGATCTTTGAAACTCAGTTTTCTTATATATAGAATTTGTAATTATACCTATATCATGATGCTAATTTTTAAAAACATTTCAAATAAAGGGGACAACCAAACTGGTAGCAATGTTGAAGTAAAAAAATATAAATTAGAATTACAAATAGATGACAAAAATATTAAGTGAGCCCTTCAGCACCTAACATCTCTTCTATCTTAAACCTGTAGTATTATTTTTTTTTAAAGCACAAAGAAGTAAAAGGAAATCTCAGCACTCTGTATTTGATAATGAAATTTTCTTTTACAAGAATTATGACAATATAAAATGTTTTGAACTGATTTGAATCGAGATTGTAATATTGAAATCTTTTCTTTTCTTGCAGATAGGCAAGTAGCCAGGGAATACCCTGCACTGGAAAATTTTCCTGGTGTATAGAATATTGTTCATGTGCTCTTTCCCCTTAAAGTGTAATGGCAAATTATTCCTTGTCCTTTCTGCAAAGACTTGAAGAATGCTTTTTTACTCCTGCAGATTTGGAAGAAATATTTTGTTCACAAATATATTTTTTCATTTATTTATTCATTCAGAGAGCCATAAATATTTAATATTTTTATCATTAACTCAATTTTTAAAATATGTTGATATGAATTATAAGCAGACTCAAGTTTGTAAGTTGCATGTAAGAATTATGAACAAACACCTCATACTATTTCATAGTGAGCCATTAGAAATCCCTAGAATTACCCCTGATGTATGAAGGATTGAATATATATTTTAATTTTATGACTGTGATTCACTTATTCACATTTTGCCACATAAATATAGAACCCATAGTTTGGCAAAGAGAATATAAAGGTAAAGTTTGTTTTATATACAAATTAAATAGTAATAATATTCATAAATAGTTATTTCCAATTTTAAGTAAAATATCATAATAAAATTTGCTTAAAAAAAAACAAAACAAAAAATATTGATCAAGTGCCTGTCCTAAATACTGATTATATTGACACTGTATCAAAGTACCCATATCAGTAGAAGAATAGTCCCTTAAACAGAAACATCCACTACTTGCTGATGCCGCAATATTTTGTCCTGTACTCTGCCTTGTATGCAGCCATGAGGGTTACTCTTAACACTGTGAAACCATTGTTACTTTTAGACTGTAAGGGAAAAAATTCATTCTTCAAAGATCTAACTTCAATTCAATTATTATATAGAAGTCAAATGAATCAAAACTGTATTTCTGTAAGACATCAGTTTTTATTGAAAGTTGTTAGTGTAGTTTTCCAGGTCTAACATTCAGTTGCAAAAAATAAAAATCTCTCATAAAAGGCACTTAACATTTCTTTTTAGAGTGGCAGCAGTCACTCTTTTTAGCCAAGTATTTAGCTCATATCCTTTTATTTAGCGAAGATGTTGTTAGAAGGCATTATGTGGTGGAACCTAACAACCATGGAGCTGACCACTAGGAGAGAGTTCATTCTACAGGTTCATGACTAAGAGGTCATTTCCTCTTAGCTGATTGTGTTGACTGGGCAAAATTTGGCTTATGTGCTTCACATCCAGACAAAGGAAAGAATGGAGATTCTTGATATATACTTTGTTTGCCTGAAACTTATGAACCCTCAGGTTCTTTGAAACAATGAAGTTCCAACTGAAACAACAGTTAAAAATAGTATATAAACTAAGTCAGCTGTTACTAGAAAACCATGGGCAGTATAGACTAGCGTTACAAGTCATTGATATTGTGAAAGCCATAAATATTCCTTCTTCATTACAGTGATCTCTTGGGATAATGATAATTAATATTCTAAAATGATGGCTATAATATGAATTATTGCATTGTAAATAGCAAGATCTAGAATTTTATGGCAGGAATATGTCTTTTTCCCTTTTTATGGTAAAATAAAATTTAAATATATATTAATTTTCAGAAACTTCAGTTGGCTAAATTCCCTTCCTTTTGTTAACACTTTAGATAAAATATAAACAAATATTATTTAAACAATAAATGCTAATACAGATATTTTACTTGTTATTTGTAATGCAAGCACAAGTAGATTTATTGTTAAACTTTGCTATTCAAATTGCTTATAAATTGCAATTTATATTCTTCCTATAAAATTCTAAATTTCATATGCCAAATGTTATATTTGAAATTAAAATGTAGTGTGCTCATTTACAATCCCTATCAGCGAAGTTGGTAAAGTGTCCCAACCTATAAAAAAAAAAAGAGTGTTGGGAAAATGATCAAATGCTGAGTTGCTAGAAATAACCTCAGGTTTCCCTCCAATGAATGGAGTGATTTTCAGTAGTGAAGGAAAACTGACAGGATTTGTTTATTGGACAAAACTGTCCTTCAGAACTTGCTCAAAGTTTCAACATAGATGAATGGAATGTTATCACTTTTGACACATAAGACCCTCCCTTCTTCTAATTCAAAAAACATTTAACAATCAAGACTCTGCTTTTCCATCTAGTTCTTGCTATTAATACTATACCCACTAATTTTAAATCTCTCAGTAATATGTTATATTCAGAAACTCACCTTTTCCCCATGGAATACTCAGAACAAAATATCTCTTTTGTTTTACCTCACCTCCTTTTACTTGAAAACTTTATTATTTCTGGATGACCAAAACAGTGTTTTGCAAAACAAAACAGAAACAAACTGTGAAGATTGTAGGACCCAAGTGGAGATGATTCATCATAAAAGGTGAAAAGGAAGAGAAGACGAAATTAACAACAACAAATACTTACTAGTTAATATTGTGTTTAATTATGCTGGATAGGCAAGGCAGGATTTCTGGTAAAAGTACAGCTTTGTTCCAAGTACAAGCAAGGATGAGCGGGCATATGCAATTGTAAAGACAGAGACCTTGAAAGGAAACATTTTATTTTATTACAAGGGTCATGCGTTCAGTTTGAGTTAAAATTGTGGGGGCATAATGGCATTATAGAAAAACTCTGGGAACTCAGGCCTTCGTGTAGATAATAACCAGTGCCCAAGGGTTATTTCAAATAAGTAATTGGATCTAAATGTTGAAGTAATAGAACACAAATGAAAACCATGTATTAACATCACTTTTGCATTTCAAGAAATACTAATATATTTGAACTTATACATTTTTGGGCATTCTATAAAACAAGGAGAAGATAAGAGGCCCCCAGCCAGCCTCTAACAAATCCCTAGAAACCAGGTTGTCCCACTCATCCTCAAGGTTTCTGTTTGAGGAATGGAATGGTTTTTACTAGTGAGACCAAGCTCACAGGATTTGTTTCACGGGAAAAACAGCCTTTATGAAATTGGCCAAAATGTTAGTACAAAGGGATTTAAAGCTATTTGCCAACCTGGTTCCAAAGCCCAGCCCACCACAGAAATATTTGGGTATCTGGCACTTAGTATATCTTAGAAATAACAATAACATTCTGTCAGGAAAGCAGACTTTCCTTAGTTCTTTGAAATACTACTTCTATTTCTGTCATTGATTTCTAGTTTAAATCAATTATGCTAAAAGAAAATTAATCTTTATGAACTTTATCTACTGAAATATTTTTTTATTTCTGTTCCACTGCAAGGTCTGTTTGGATACATGCTCAAAATGCTCTTGAATTGGGGAAGAACTGGGGTAAACACCAAATCCAGAGAAAGTTGTCTTACCAGTTCAGTGATTATATTCTCCAGACTTTCTCCATCTAATTTCTTTTGGAAAGAAATCTTCTATACATAGTTTGTTAAACCTGATCAAGAATATCTCAGTTTAAATAACCAGAATGCAAATTATAATCATGCATATACCAATTACCATGAGCTAAATCACCCTGATTAGCAATGATAAAATCATAATTAATAGATTCCTGGCATTAAAAATCTCTACAAGGTTCAGGAATTTCTTCTTAAAGTAAATAATGAAGTGAAAAAAATTAAAAACACACGAAAAAAGTCTATTCTGTATCACCAAAGTGATAATCTTTATAAGTGCTTATTATGCCAATTTAGTCATTTGTGCTGTTCAAGTGCTTTATACCTTTACTGATATGTATGCATGTTTTTCAGCCTTAATAAATATTATTTTCATTTCCAACTATGATTTTTGAATTTTTACTTTGTATTATGCCATTTTATGCAGTATATGCTTTTTATAATTATTAGTGGGTGCTTATAATTCTGAAATTGCTATGTCTTCCTAATAAATCAACTTCCTTATCATGATGCAAAACCCTTGACATTAAATGCACTTCATGGCTCAAGTCTACAATATTTGATGAGCGTTCAGGCATATAGTCAAACCAACTGTCTTTGGCTTGTATTGCATTATATACATTATATTTAGTTTAAAATATTATTTTTAAAGCATTTTTCTGAATGAAATTCGAAAAATAACTTAAATTATTAATATATTTTTTATTTTTATATTTATAATATTAATAAACAAGTTTAAAAAATTAATTTGTAACAACAGTATATAGTTAGGTCTTGTACTTTTTGCCAATCCACTTCGACAAACTTTGTGTTATATTTGTATTCTTTAGTTTTTTCACATTGAATATAATTACTTGTCCATATTGACATTCTTTCTGCAATCATGCTTTTTGCTTGCTATTTGTCCCATCTGTTTTTTAAACAATTAATTTACTATTGGATTGATAAAATCTATGTTTACTTTTACTTTTGCCCCCAAAGTAGCTTTTTGGACATCCAATCTTATCATTTATTTTTATAGTTTTTACCCTAGAAGTTATAATACCCATTTTCAGCTTATTACAGT
>JAQZBX010078048.1:0-14176 GCA_029593785.1 Cabassous unicinctus
AGATAGAATATTGGGTATTTTTAGGACATTGGAATTGTACTTCCTGATCTTGCAATGATGTATAGAGGCCACTTTAAAATTTTTCAAAACCTATAAAAGTAGAGAGTGCCACAGTGTGACCCTTCAATGATCTAAAACTGCCCCCAAAACAAAGCCAAAAAAAATTATTAAAAAATAAGAAAATAAAATAATAATTTAAAATAACAAAAAAAATACAAAAATTAAAATTAAAATAAAATATTAATAAAATTAATTATTTTCATTTTGTCTTTCATCACTGTAAGATCTATCTTTTAAGAATAGTCACAATTTCTTCCATATGTTCCATCAGCGTCTTATTTTATTTTGTTTTATCTTCAAAGAAAATTTACAGAAAATTCATATAGAAAATATAGGGGATACCTATATACCCAAACCTTTCCCACTCTCCCTCTTTCCTCCATTAATAACATTTTACATGTGAGGGGAGGATCATTAGAGCAAGGTGTTGGTGATGGGGGCTGTGAGGGGAAGGGTTTACCTGGGGCATAAATCTATGGCATACAAACATGTTCAAGTAGTCATGGGTCATTATCTCAGTGGGTGGAGTCCCACACAATAACCAAAAGCATATTGAATTCCCATCCTGGGAAGTTCTGCTACATTCCCTAATAGAGCACCAAAAATCCCCTGAGTACATAGGCAGTGCCTAGTGAAGGTGGACAATTAGGCCAGCCTCATCACATCGATGATAGACATATGAACCTTTTCTAGTGAATTTGAAACTCAGTCTAGTATTATATATTGCCTAAGAGTTACCTCCTGAATGCCTCTTTTCTCAAATACCCTCTCTCTAAGCCAAACTCAGCATATAAATGCAGTAACTTCTCCCTAGCATTGGGCATGACTGCCAGGAATGAGCCTTCCTGGCACTAAGATATTATAATGAAGCACAGACTAGTGAAAAATCTGGAAAAACACCTTGACCAAAAAGGGGAAATCGTACATACAATTGAGTTTTTATGGCTAAGAGACTTCAAAATGAGTCAAGAAGTTATTTCAGAAGTTATGTTTATGCATGTCTCAGCAGCATCTTATTGAGTGCCAAAGTAAACAGTGCCACAAGCAGTGGAACTCCTGAGGGCTGTGGAGACATCTAGACACTATAGGCATGGCAGACATGCTCAGGAATTTGGCATCTTCTCAGTGAGCCTAACCCTGGAATATATGTTCCATAATGTAACATAAATAAGTAACAGAGTTAGACTCATTTATAATTACCCTACATATGGATCTTCTGTCCCTTTTATTTAAACCTACAATTAGCTCTATGCTCATTAAATATATGTCCCAGAGTCTTAAATCTTCAGTCTGTTCATATGCTAATTGAACCCTGGATCTCAGCTTAGTTGCAACACTTACTCTCCAGTTCATTGGACTTGCTCAGGACAACTAACAAATGGATGATGTTGGACAATGCTCTTCCCAAAAATCAAAGAGTTTCTGCAAGAGCAAGCTATAAAGACGCATCCATCTGTCCCATGGTATATAGGACCCCTCTCATTCAGAAACATAGTGGACATTACCTTCTCAAAATCCTCAAGATAGGGGAATGAAGAAACATAAGCGAAGAATGCAACTATGGTCTAAATTAGAATTATTATTATTCCAGCAATGGAAGACCTAATCATTAATATAAATACAGTGGCCACCAGAGGTTCTGAGGGGACGGGGAGTGAAGAATTGGTGTAACATGGGGCATTTTTTGTGACATTGGAATTGTCCTGCATGACATTGCAATGATGGATACAGGCCACTATACATTTTGTCAAAACATATAAAATTGTGTGGTGCACAATTATACTATATATTTTGTCAAAACATATGAAATTGTGTTGTGCACAATTATATTATATTATAATATAAACTATCATCCATGGTTATCAGTGCTTCAATATGTGTTCATCAATTATAACAAATGTACCAAACTAATGAAAGATGTTAATGTGGGAAACTGTGGAAGGGGTAGGGTGTGGGGTAAATGGGAATCCCCTTTGTATTTTTTTTTTCACTTCCTCTGTATTAGTCAGCCAAAAGGGATGCTGATGCAAAACCCAGAAATTGGTTGGTCTTTATAAAGGGTATTTATTTGGAGTAGAAGTCCTCAGTTACCAGGCCATAAAGCATAAGTTTCTTCCCTCACCAAAATCTGTTGCTTCGTGTTGGAGCAAGGCAGCTGCCGACATTTGCCAGGGTTCAGGCTTCTTGGCTTCTTCACTTACTGGGGTTCCATTTCTTTCCGGGCTTAGCTCCTTTGTTTCCTTCACAAGGTTGGCTGTAGACTATGAGGCTCTCTAGCCTTTGATTCCCTCCATAAGGCAGCTGTGAAACTTTCAGGTGAAGGGCTCATCTCTATCCTGGGGCCTTCTTTCTTTCCTCACGGCCAAGCTCCTCTGTTTGCTCATCTCTCCAGGCTCCAGCATTAAAACTCCAACATAAGAACTGCGCCATCTATTCTTTGCCTTGCCTTTTATATTTGATTCCTGCCCTACCAAGGGGTGGGGCTCAATGCCTTACTGACGTGGCCAGTTAATGCCCTAATCATAACTTAATCATGGCCAGATTAACAGACCAGTTTACAAGCATGTTCCAATATCTATTTTTGCAATTTGTAATTACATCAAATTTCCGAACTGCAACATGCTCTTAAGATTTATTTTTTGTCTTTTAGCAGTGCATGAATGTTTCAGTGGTAGTTCTTGCCTCCTGTCTATACATTTTTTAATTTTATTAATATATTTTTAAGCCAAATGTATCTAAAACCTTACCATTTCAACATTTAATCCATGTAAAAATTGTTAATGATATATTTTGCAATTCTTTCATACTAAGTCTTTATTTTTTTCATCTTAAAAACAATTCATTGAAGTATATCATTCATACATGAAAATACATATTGCCATGAGAGCATTCCCACCTCTGTACTTTCAACCTCGTACCCACAAATCCCCAGTGTTCACCTGGTCCCTCTCCCAACCTTCCCCCAGTATCCTGGGCCTTCTAACCCACTCTTCCCTACCTACACACCTGTCAACGCTGCACCACCCAAGCCACTAATATTACTTCCGTCCTGTCTTATCCCTTCAATACACAACTACACTCTATCACTTTACCATAGAGTACATCTGTATGGATGATTTCTCACAAGCTTCTCTTCTCTTTCTATTTCTTGTAAACCTATCTTACATACAATAGCCCTCTGAGACTGCTCAATTTCCTTAATTCATATCAGTGAGATCATGTACTGTTCACAGAAGGGTTACAACTGGGGCAGAGGAGGATCATTGGTGTGGGGTGTCAGGGATGGGGCATGCATGGGAGGAAGTAGAACTGAGCATAATATAAGGTATATAAAAATTGTGAAATATTCTTGGGGCATTGTCACAGTGGGTGGAGAATCATGAAAAAAATGAGAGAATAACGAATTCCCATCCTGGAGAGTTCTACCACATTCTCTAAGGGAGCAGCAACAGTCCCCAAAGTGCAGGGGCAGTGACTGGCAAAGGAGGATGATCCACTGATGGGCTCTTGATATTGATGACTAGCCTTATGAGGTTTTGCTTTTGAAATTGAAACTTAGCCTATTGTTATGGGGTGCCTAAGGGTTGCCTCCTGAGAGTCTTCTTGTTGCTCAAATGTGGCCTCTCTCTAAGCCAAACTCACCATATAAATGCATTACCTTCCACCCAGAGTGGGACATAACTCCCAAGGGATTGCTACCAAGGGCCAACTGGCAATGCGACTGGAAAAAGGCCTTGAATAAAAGATGGAAAAGGTAAAGACAAATGAGTTTATATGGCTAAGAGACTTCAAAATGAATCAGGAGGTCATCCCAGAGGTAACGCTTATGCACATCTCAGTAGGATTTCATAGAATTCCAAAGTGGATATCACCCCAAATATTGGGGCTCCTGAGGGCTCTGGAGACACCCAGGTCCTATGTCAGGGAAGACAGCTCTGGAGTTTGGTGCCTCGCCAGTTGGCCCTAATTTAGAGTTTGTGCCCCTGAGAGTGTCAGAGTTTGACTCATCTATGTCTTCCCTGCACTTGGCTCATCTGTCCCTTCTATTCGAACATATACTTGGTGCTGGAGTTTGCAGGTGTATGTCCAGAGACTTGAGTATTTTAGGTGTCTATGGCCAGCTGGTTCCATAACCTCGGTGGGGCAGCAACTCTACTCTACAGCTCATTGGGCTCACCCAGGACAACTGGCAGGGAGATGATGATGGACAATGGCCATCCCAGGGAATGGAGAGAGTCTGCAGCTGCAGGCGGGATAATCCTATCCATCTTCCCCTCTCAATTGGAGGTGGAGTGGACATCACCATCCCAAACTCCTCAGGATGGGGTGAAGAGCTATGGACTAGAGTGGACTTACTGATATTCTACTATAGACATATTGTGATTCAAGCAATGGAAGAAATGACAACACTGATGTGGAGCCAGTGGCCCCTGGAGGCTCTGGGGATAGGGAGAGGGAAAAGCAGTTGTAATGAAGGAGCTTTTTTGGGACTTGGGAATTGTGATTGACATTCCAGCAACAGATATAGGCCATTTTATATCATCATATAACATGCAGAACTGTGCAGGAAAGAGTGTGGTCTACAAAGTGAACTATGGTACATGCTTCATGGCAAAGCCCCAGGATGTGTTTATTAGTTGCAATTAATGTGCCACACTAATGAAAGATGCTTTTCTGGGAGGTTGTGGGAGGTGTGGGAGGTGGGGCATATGGGAATCCCTATATTTTTTGTACAACATTTATGTAATCTAAGTATCTTTTAAATAAATAAATAAATAAAAGAAAATACATAAACAGCAAGTGTTTAGTAAAGATTGTGAACTTACAAAACAAGCATGCATAACATCATGCAGGGCTCCTATACATCTCTCCACCACAAATACTTTGCACTGTTTTGAAACATTTGTTAACAAATTATGAAAGAGCATTGTCAAAATATGACTACTAACTGTAGTCCATATCTTACTCCCCTATACTTTATTTTAAAGATTTATTCATTTATTTATTTACTTTTATGCATTTTTACCCCACCTTACCCCCGTTTTTTCTGTTTTTGTGTCCATTCACTGGGCAATTCTGTGTCTGTTTGCTGCCCTCTTTTCCCATCCTTCTCTTCCTGTCTTCACCAGGATTTGATCCTCAGAACCTCAAATGTGAGAAAGAGGCATCCTACCACCTGTGCCACCTTAGTTCCTTGTTTTTCAGCATGTCTCCTCTTAGCTCTCCCTTGAGTCATTCTTCTGTTATGTCATCATCATGCTGCATGGCTTGGCAGGACCTGGCATTGCACCCACATGCAGGGCTTGATGGCGCACCCATGCATGGGGCCTTGGGGGCTCACATGCTCATGGGGCCTGGTGTTGCACCTGTGCACAGGTCATGAGGCCTGACTGTGTACCTGCGTGCGGAACCTTAAGGCCTCACCTGCTCACAGGCCCTGGTGGTGCACCCATGCATGGGGCCTGGCAGCACACCCACTTGCAGGGCCTGATGGTGTACCCACACAAGGGGCCTTAGGGGCTAACCGGCTCGTGGGGCCTGTCATAGGGCCTGACAGCCTGCATGCTTTTTATATTTTTCTTTATTTTTTAGGGGGAACAACTCTTTTATCATCAATTTCACACTTGTTTCCTAGTAACATTCTTTCCATATCTGCATTGCCAGCTCGTCTATGTTTCTAAGCTTTTTGCTGATGTTTTCAAAACATTTTCAATTGGTGATGTCATATATTAGCATGATTCCCATAGCTCCCCTGTATGTAGGAGGTTTGATGGTGTGAAATCGCTCCTACCTTGATGTATCCTTTATCTGTAGCTTGATCTTTCATTGAGATTCAACTGTTAGGCTCTTAAAATCTATTCCTGAGCCTTTTTCTCATGTGCTTTTTAGCCATTTCTATATTACTATGTTGGAAATAAAGGTGGTATTGAAGGCATCATCTGAAAAACAATCAAGGAAGCAGGTTTCCCCCTCTTGAGTCCCCAGTCAGGAGCAGCTTATAAACAAGGTCTTTTGACTCCTTCTGTATTAGGAGGAAGAGCTTGGGTTCTTGCCTCTGGTGGCCCCTAGGGATCCATCCTTCTCACTACAGCCAAATCCTCACTTGGGCATTCTCAGGCTGGAAGACTGGGAAAACATGGGTAAAAGAAAGACTTGAGAGGCCACGGATTACTTACTACCTTCCAAATTGAGGAAGCCCTGCGGGTGGTATCATCCTGTGCCTCCAAAGGTGATGACTGGGGTTCTGTAGCCTTTCCAAGCCATTCCACCCTGTTCTGGGTAGTAGGTTGGAAAAAGATGGCCTCCCTCCCAGATCAGTGTTGCTTGCCCAGGATCCTCCTAACTCTGAACAAGCTCTGATGTTGAAGGAGTGTGGTGGCTGGGGATGGCCTAAGCATAAATTCCTAAGTAAGGCCCACTGGCATGGCACCAAACTCCTGAGCTGTCTGCCCTGCCTATAGTGTCTGGATGTCTCTAGAGTCCACAGGAACCCTAATATTTGAGGCAATATTTACTGTGACAGTCAATGAGATCCTGCTAAGATGTACATAAGTTAACCTCTGGAATCACGTCCTGACTCACTTTGAAATCTCTTAACCATTTAAACTCATTTATATTTACCCTTTCTCCTTTTTGGTCACTGTCTTTTTCCAGGTTCATTACTAGTTGGCACTTGGTAACAATCCCTCTGTGCCAAGGAAGTTCATCCCTGGGAGTCATGTCCCACACTGGGGGGAATGTAGTACATTTATATGCTGAGTTTGCCTTAGAGAGAGGCAACATTTGAGTAACAAGGAGGCCTTCAGGAAGTAACTTTAGGCAACATGTAATCCTAGGCTAAGTTTCAATTTCAAAAGAAAAGGTTCATAAGTACAATCACCAATATCCAGGGCCCAGTGCAATGGTCCATCCTCCTTCACTAAGCACCACCCCTGTACTCAGAGGATTCTTGTTTTCCCATTAGAGAATGTAGCAAAGCCTGCCAGGATAGAAATTCATTATTCTTTCAGTTACTGTGTGGATCTTCACTCACTGTGACAATTCCCCATGAACACATGAAAATATTCATTTGTCTTAGAGTTGAGCTCCAGGTGAACCCCCTCCCATGCATGCCCCATCACTGACACCCCACACCAATGATTTTCCCCTGCCACAGTTGTGACCCTTCTGTGATCAAAACCTCTCCAAAATGAAGCCACACACACACAAAAAAAACAAATAAAATTAATAAGAAGAGATCTTACACTGCTGAAAGATGTAATGTCTAAAAATTTTATTTCAAATTTTTTTAAAAATTGTACTTTGTTATTTTTAAAACTATCATTATTATTTCAGCTTTCTTTTGATTAGTGTTTGCCAACTATTGCCTTCTACATTACTTAATTTTCATTTTCTTTGTTTATATTTAAAGTGGATTTCTTATAGAAAACATAGTTGCTTTTTAACGCACTCTGAGAGTTTCTGTCTTTGAATGGTGAATGAGCCTAGTGACATTCTAAATCATTATCAGTATATTTGGATTAATATCTACTCTACAAATAGAAAACAATTATCTATCTTCTTTTTGTTGCTGTTGCTTTTGGTTTCTTACTTAATTCCACTCTTTTTTTGCCTCCTCTGATTTAATTGAGCATTATGTATGATTCCATTTTTTTTCTGCTTGGCATATCAATTATACATCTTCTTTGTTAATTTGGTGGTTGGCCTAGAGTTTGCAATATACACTTACAAGTGTCTAGGTAAACTTTCAAATTTCACTATATCATGTCATGGGTAATTTATAACACAGTATTCCCATTTGCTCCCTCCTGTCCCTTGCCATCATTCAATTCACTTATACATAAGCTATTATCATGCAGTATAGTTGCTATAATTATTTTGAATAAATTGTTATCTGTTAGATAAATTAAATGGAAAAACAAATTTTTATTTTACTTTCATTTACTCCCTGTTATCACACTTCCTTCTTTCTGTAAATCTGTCATTCTGACCTAAATCAGTTTCTTTCTTTGAAAAACTTCCTTCAACATTTCTTGCAAGGCATGTCTACTATAAACAGATTGCCCCACATTTTATTTGCCTAAGAAAATCTTTATTTATCCTTCACCTTTGATGGATCATCCTTGGATACAGAATTCTAGATTGGTATGTTTTATATTTTCTTTCACCACTGCAATTATTTCACTCTACTCTCTCCTTTTTTGCATGGCTTCAGAAGAAAAGTTCATTCTCTTTCTAAGTTTTGTTATTCTCAGAGCTGGATTTTGCTGTTGTGTTCATTTGTTCTTCCCTTCTGTCATCTTTCAAAATTTACTCTTTGTCTATGGTTTCCATTGATTTGGATATGATATGGCTAAGGGTGGATTTCTTTATATTTTCTTGCCTGGGTTCTCTGAGCATCCTGGATCTATTGATGGTATCTGCTATTAATTTTGTACAATACCCAGGTATTACTACATCATATGTTTCTTCTGCTTCTTTCTTTCTTCTCTTTTAAATATTTGCAGTATACTTATATCACAATTGTTGCAATTTTCCCACAGTTCTTGGGTATTGTGTACCATTGTTTTCATACTTTTTTCTCTCAGTATGTTTGGAATGTTTCTACTGGTATGTTTCCAGCTCACTGGCTATATCCTCAGCTGGATCTATTCTACCAATGAGACCATCAAAATCATTCTTCACAAGATTCTTGATATCTAGCATGGTTTTGTTTTTGTTTGATTTTAATTTCATTTTTATGTCTATGAAAATAATCCATGCTTATTGTACAGAATTCAAAAGATGCAGAAAAGGGTAAAGAAAAAGAAATAATGATGCGTTATTGTACCAAAGAGTATATTACAGGAATGGATCTAGGGAGATGCCAATATGGCCCCAAACATGAATGCACAGTTTAAAGGGAAGCCAAATTCACAGTAATCTAGAAAAAGAATGATGCAAAATTTTCAACTATAAAATTAATTTTACAATGCCATGATAAACAAAGTATAGAAATGTTAGATGAAGATGGGAGCCTCTCCCGTACTTGCTAACCCCTGCCTCATTGCCTCACCATAATCTCAACACTGGTTACAAACCTCTGCCTCCTACTACTACAGTCATTAACAAAAATGCTGTCTCTCTCCAGTTTCCATCATGGGTTTGTCAATCGGCAATAAGCCAATGGTAGTCACCCGAGTCTAATGACATGTAATATTTTAATTTTAACAGTGCTCTTTTTGGGCTGTACATCTAAGTAGCCAAATATTCCATGTAAAAAGCAACAGCTCTAGTATTGTTGAAGGCATTTTCTGCTGCTTTCTCTTTGGGTCCTACCTCTCCATGCCACATAAGATTTTGTGAGTCATTCTTAACCCTCTCAGGGCAGACAACCTCTTCTAAAGAAATAATCTGCTAGAGGCCTGTGGCTCTTAAACATTTGACATCACAAGCCCCTTAGAATGACTGACACTCATACACTGTCACCCTCAGAAATATAGGTGGTATATAATTTGGGAAGGTTCATGGGATCCTAGACTGAGCTCAGTCATGGGTAAGGGTCTTGGACCTCAGCTGAATTTCCCCTATGTTAGTGGAATATTCTAAATTAAAATCCAGAACTTTTCAAAGGAGTTGTTCTTAGTGATGCTTTGAAAAATGGGGGAATTGGACTGTGATGGGTGTCAGGTGAAGAGACGAAAACAGTTAAATTCTATATGAAAATCTGGTGAAAATGATCAACACTTTCTCTCCAAAAAATGTGCCAAAGCAAAAAATGTACCTGACTTTGTGTACAGTTGGAGGACACCACAGAAGCCACAGCTTAAGGCCCCTAGTTGAGGATATAAGGTTTATTGTATGTCATCATTATCAGGTTCATCTCTATAGACTGTCAGTATGTACAGTTTCCTAGCAAAAGCCCATCTTTGCTAAGACCATTTATTGGCACATATTCAGAATTTCATATCCCAACCCTTCTCTTCTAACCCATGTCACAGGAGAATATTCACAGCAATGAGAGGACTAAGCATCCATTCACTGTCCAGTGACAAACTGAGGCCACTATGACCTTTCTGATCCAAGAGACCCCATGTGACAGGCCTGGTAAGAGCCACTTGAGGGTAAAGGAACTCCCGAAAACTTGGGGACCCAACCATTGTTGCCCACATCTGAGGCAGAATGAGTGCGTAATGGCTCTGATTCCAAGACATTGAACCCAGGTGGAACCATATAACCTCTGACCCTGTTGTGAGGGAGGTTGTATGATCCAGACATCAGCCCAGGAGCCAGCAAGCATCCTCTCAGACTGCCCACTTGGGCCGCATGAGTTGGGAATTGAGGCGTGGTGATCTTGGTGTCTAGGACTAGATCCAGAAGCCCAGAGGGCAGTAATGGGAGCAGGGCCCAATTTTACCCTGACACCATTCACAATCATCCAGTTGCACATCAACACATCCTGTCTTTGCCTTCTTCCACAGATGACGGCAGGGTCAGCAGGAGCCCTTGGTCTCTGGCAGTCTGCATTGCACAACCTTACTCATTCCCCTTGACCAAACACCCCTGGTATTGGCAAGAGGTTGTTATTGGAGAGGAGAGAGAGAGAGAAGTGGGCTGCTGCTGGGCTGTGGGCCTTATGATGCTGAGGTGACTGCTCTCAAGCAAGTCCTCCCAGGTTTGGGCAAAGAGAATAGGAGTGTTAGCCATTGCCCCATGAATTTGTCAAGGACCAGATTCTTCATTTTGGTTTGGAAACGGTCCCCTTAGAGAATCTAAGCAGTAGTATGGACCCTCTCTGCAGAAAAATGTAGTACAAAAATGATATGTACATTCTCAGGGGTCCATGGAGCCCATGAGGCGTAACCAAGGTTTTTTGTGAAACTGTTTTTTTTTAATATGCAAATTTTATTTTTTTTAAAATTGGGGGAAAATAGGGGAAATCGGTCAGGGGCAGTATGGGCATGCTCTGTACTTTCTGTGCAACTTTTCTATATACCTAAAATGGTCTTAAAAATAAACCTTATTTATTAAAAAGGAAGTAAAAAACCTGAGAAAATTAAAAATGCAAAGAGATGAGCCAATGCCCTTTGTAAGTTAGGACTTCCTTTTTTAACATGGGGGATATGTTTAAGTAGCATTTTCATAGGCAGATTTACCTTGGTGCTAATTAGGCTAAAGCTTTTGGGCCCTTTATTTTCAGTGACTCCTTAGAAGATTCAAGGAACAACACTATTTGCTCATATCGACATGTGTTTTAGTGAATTTTTCAAAAACAATCTATTTTAACCACAATCTTAAAAAGAATAATATCTCTTTCTACTCAGAAGTTACATGTTTCCATGGTTGAATGTTGGGGATTCAGTTAGGAGAAAGTTGATTTGAGAGATTTAAATCGTTTAGATTTAGTGGAGTATATTTGTACCTTTCTCAGTCACTTCCATCTTTAATTAAGTTATCACTATCCATTCCAGAGTATGAACAACTCGTAGGAATTCTCAGTGTGCTGTCTCCAAAGGGGTCAAGATCATATCACACTATGAACATGTCTTACGGGTGTTCCACTGCAAAAATTAGAGGATAATGAAAAAGAAACAGGTTAGAAATGTTCAGAGAATAAAGCTAGTTGTTGGAAAAATAGACTATTATATTATAGTGGTTTCTTAATAAACTAATAAATAAAAATTTACTTTACTTTTCTGAAAATTTTTATATCAATGATACAATTTACTCAGTTAACACAGTATAATAACTACAATAATAATAAATCTGCCTTTGTCAGTGTCTACACTCCTAAACTTATTTTTGTTCATTCCTCAGTCTTGAGGGATTTGGGAAGATGGCCATTTTGACTGCTTTAGGCTGAGAAGGGATGTATTTATTATGGGGCAGAGGAATGGATTGTTTTGCTTGCAGTTGAAGATACACCTTGCTGTGGGGATGGGGCTGGTCCAACATCATTTTGTTAGTTGTCCAGGGCAGGCCAGAAGAACTATAGAGTAGGAATTGGTCAAATATCTGCTGGATTTCAAGGCTCAACTGGCATAGTAACAATCCAATGCTTTAAAGTTTCTTGCTTCTCGTGTAAAGTTCTTGTTCTTGTTCTTCTTCTTGTTCTTGTTGTTCTTGTTCTTCTTCTTGTTCTCCTTCTTGTTCTTCTTGTTCTTGTTCTTGTTCTTCTTCTTCTTCTTCTACTACTACTACTACTACTACTACTACTACTACTACTACTTTTTTCTGAACATGAAGCTTTGAACTAGAGTGGGATGCATGTATTTTCAGAGAAGCCTAAGGAAATTTGGTTGTATCTGTGACATAACATTTTTCTAAAATAAAAATACAACATTCCCATATACCCACTATTGGTGACACTTAACATTGGTATGGTACATTTGTTACAACTGATACAATAATATTAAAATATTACTGTTAACTATAGTCCATATTTAGCATTAGGTGTATTTTTTTCCATATACCAACCTATTATTAACACCTTGTATTAGCGGCGTATTTTGTTACAGATCCTGAAAGAAAATTTTTATATTTGCCTTATTAACCACAATCCTTGTACACCACAGCGTTCACTGTGTTATACAAACCCATGTTTTAGAAAGTATTACCCTTTCAACCACATTCACACACATACTTCAGTGCTTTTATGTTTTTATCTTTGAGGCACTGGGGACAGGGGATTGAACCTGGTGCTCAACCACTGACCAACATTGGCTTCCCTGAGATGATTTTTTCATTTTTTTGCTTGTTGTTTGTTTTTGTTTTTCTCAGGAGGCACCAGGAACTGAACCTAGGATGTCCCATGTGGGAAGCAGGGGCTCAACTGCCTGAGCCATATCTGCTCCCTACTTCAGTACTTTCAATTACACTTACAGCAAAGTGCTAACGCTTTGTCTGTCCATTTCTAAACAGTTGCAAACAAACTAATAAATTCTTCACAGATTAAGCATCAGCTCCCCATTCTCTACACCCATTCTATCTCCAGGTAATCTATCTTCAGATTCTACCTCTTTGAGTTTGCTTATTATAGTCAGTCCATACTAGAGAGATCATACAATAGTTGTTCTTTCCTTTCTGGCTTATTTCACACAACATAAGGTCTACAAGTTTCATCCATCTTGTTGCATGTTTCAGTATTTCAGTCATTCTTACAGCTGAATAATATTCCATTGCATGTATATACCACATTTTGTTTTTCATTCATATATTGATGAACACTTAGTTGATTCCATGTTTTGGCAATTGCGAATAAAGCCACTGTGAATATTGACATCCATACATCTGTTTATGTCTCTGCTTTCATTTCTTCTGGGAATACCTAGTAGCAGGGCTGCTAGATCATATGGGAATTTTATACTTAACTTGCTGAGGAACTGCCAAACTGTCTTCCACAGTGGTTACACCATTTTACTTTCCCACAAGCAGTGAATTACTATTCCTATTTCTCCACATCCTCTCAAACACTTCTCTTTATTTTTTTAATAACGGTCAGTCTAGTAAGTGAGAAATTATGTCACAATGTGTTTTTGACTTACATTTCCATAATAGTTGAACACCTTTTTCAGTACTTTTTAGCCATTTTGTATTTCTTCTTTGAAAAAATGTCTATTCAAGTATTTTGTCCATTTTTAAATTAGGTTGTTTGTCTTTTTATTGTTGAATTGTAGGATTTCTTTATATATACTGGATATTAGACAATTACTGGCAATATGTTTTCCAAATAATTTCTACCATTAACTAGGTTACCTTTTCATTTTCTTGACAAAACCTTTTGAAGCACAAAGTTTTTACTTTGAGGAGGTCTCATTCATCTAATTTTTCTTTTGTTGTTTGTTCTTTGTGTATAAAATTTATGAAACCACTGCTTACCACAAGATCTCAAAGATGCTTCCCTAAATCTTCTTCTAGGAGTTTTGTGGTTCTTGCTCCTATATTTAGATCTTTGATTCATCCTGTGTTAATTTTTGTATAGGGTGTGAGACATGGGTCCTCTTCCATTCTTTTGGATATGGGTAGCCACTTCTCTCAACACAGTTTTTGAAGAGATTATTTTGTCATTTGAGTGGACTTGGCAGCTTTGTAAAATATCACCTGGCCATAGATGTGAGGATCTATTTCTGAACTCTTG